>CAKAKR010048518.1:0-14163 GCA_916700685.1 Adelosebastes latens | reverse complement strand
CCATGTATCCTGAACTGACTGCAATGTAAACGCATCTGCGTATAAATGCTACGGTGAGAGTTAGTGAAGTAGTATAAAAAGTGAGAAAGATCACTTATGGTGGGTGGGTGGGTGGGTTGGTGGGTGGGGAAGGGTATGGGTCCAATAAACACAGAACCTTTAAGCAGGAGACCCGTGTTTTGTTTTTTAAGTTAAGTTAGTGACGATTGTCACGTGTTTTTTTTATTGAAGTTAGTCAGCTGTGTTTTCTCTAGTTGTTTCTGTACATGTTTAACTTAGTTTACGTACTTATTTTAAGCCCAACCGTGACTTTTTCCCTTACCCTAACTAAGTGGTTTATATCATCTCATTTTCAACCTCTTATCCGGGATCGGGTCGCGGGGGCCACAGCTCCAGCAGAGGACCCCAAACTTCCCTTTCCCGGGCCACATTAACCAGCTCTGACTGGGGGATCCCGAGGCGTTCCCAGGCCAGTGTTGAGATCTAATCTCTCCACCTAGTCCTGGGTCTTCCCCGTGGCCTCCTCCCAGCTGGTCGTGCCTGGAACACCTCCCTAGGCGCCTG
The DNA here is from genome assembly GCA_916700685.1 of Adelosebastes latens. Classification (NCBI taxonomy): domain Eukaryota; kingdom Metazoa; phylum Chordata; class Actinopteri; order Perciformes; family Sebastidae; genus Adelosebastes; species Adelosebastes latens. The sequence goes on along the minus strand of CAKAKR010048518.1, from coordinate 13,599 downwards.
GGGGGCATCCTTACTAGATGCCCGAACCACCTCAACTGGCTCCTTTCAACGCCAAGGAGCAGCGGCTCTATTCCGAGTCCCTCACAGATGACTGAGCTTCTCACCCTATCTCTAAGGGAGACGCCAGCCACCCTCCTGAGGAAACCCATTTCGGCCGCTTGTACCTGCGATCTAGTTCTTTGGGTCCTGACCCAGCCCTCATGACCATAGGTGAGAGTAGGAACGAAGACTGACCGGTAGATCGAGAGCTTTGCCTTCCGGCTCAGCTCTCTTTTCGTCACAACGGTGCCGTAAAGCGAATGCAATACCGCCCCCCCGCTGCTCCGATTCTCTGTCCAATCTCACGTTCCATAGTCCCCTCACTCGTGAACAAGACCCCGAGGTACTTGAACTATATACTACATACTTTTCAGTTCAACCAAACACATTTTGGCACAACCTCTGTGAGCCAATCATGTTGCTGTTCCTTCTGCAGTGGGTCGCATCAAGACCCACCTCCACCTCCAGTTTTCATCAGAACCAGCTCTCCAATGGATTCTCCCAGTTAGCTCAAATGAATCCTGATCCAGATCACATCCATCCAGATGTTTAGCTTGTCTTTTCTTCACTCCTTCACTAGTACCAGCGTCTAGACTCCACGGGGGGTTATTCCAGTACGGCTTATGCCATGAATCCCTCCATAAAGATGATCATCCATGATGGAGTCTAATCACCAATAACTCTCATATCTCTTCAGCTTCCTGTTGTGCCAGTTAGTCGGATTGAAATAAGGACGGAATTATTTTTGTAAACAAAACATATCAATATTAGTTTCTTAGACTCATCAGTGAGAATGAGACCGTTCAGGTCATTTATGATTGATATTTATTTGTGTCAGTTTGTGTGTGTGTGTGTGTGCTGTAGTAGCACCCTGCTGTGCTGCTATTGATCCGGCAGTGTGAGCAGCAGCAGCAGCAGTAAGTGGAAGGTAAACAAGCTGCTCGAGGCCTGATGGAAGTCTTGTTATCCAGATTGGAGGGTGAGCGAGGCGTCTCCGCCCCGTCTTTTGTGAGTGTTAATGGTATCCTCTCTGTCTCACGCCTCCTCAGTCGATGCTGATGTAGAATATTTACCCGATCAAAGAACAAGTTGGCCCCGATACTCTCTCTTATCTGTCTTTACTCCTTCTCTCTCTCTCGGTCTCATTTGCTGCGGAGTTGCCTCAGTTATACACTTAGCTGAACGTTCAATCGACTGAAGCCGCCAGTTGGAGGCAGCGAGGAGGGAGACGTGATTGTGGAAATGATGGTGAGGAAAACAGATTGTTTCCTCTGGCGGTCACGAACCACAAGAAGACGAAGAATGAGCAGTTTTCTGAGCATCAGAAACCCCCCAAAATTACTGTTTTTATTATCATAATTGGATCTGTTCGGTCCAACAAGATTAGTATGATTACAGGGCGGGCACATTATTATTAATATTATTATTTGTTTAGGTTATTATATCATTCTGTAGCAGATGTATTTAAATCCGAACATTCAAATTTTGGACAAAGTTTACTTGTTTTAGTGTGAAAATACTATTTTCCCTTTAAGCCCTTCTAAAATCTTTGTCCCACGTGACCTGACGTAGATTTCTGCATGATGACGTTCCATAGTTTACATATATCTTTATCCATTCAGTGTGTATTACCTACAGTACATTAGATGGCCGTTGGCATGCTCCTAGAGTTTGGAGAAGCAGACAGGAGTACCGGCACGGAAGAAACTTGCGTGTTCTGAGAGGTAAAAATGCTGTTTTTGTGAATGGAGTCTGGTGGCTTTGTAGACAGCGATATAACGGCTTCAGTTCCCCATCAGAAAGGGCTGTCTGACGGCGAGGTGAAGCCGTGAATATATTCTAAATATAGCGTACACTTAAACTGATATAGATATTTTTTAGGTGGTTTTACCTCGCCGTCAGACAGCCCTTCTTTACGGGGGAACGCCTCTTCAAAGCCACCAGACTCCATTAAAAAAAACAGTAATTTTACTTCACAGAACACGGGTGTATACATACAACCTTCACTTAAAAAAACCTGAACTAACCCTCTCAGTTATTTCCAAACAGCTAACGTTGACTCAGCTAGTGCTAGCGTTCACATTATTCATAGCTTACTTTGGTAACCTACGTCATTGCTTTTTGCTAACGGCCGAGTTAGCAGGCGTTTCTGTTTGAATAAAAATGGAAAAAGAACGCAGACTGAGTCGACCTTTAAATTATTTTATCCTATTAATGTGTGAGGGGAACCAACAGGAAGTCAGCCGGTTCGGCCAGTGGAAGACTTGGAGGTGCATGCTTTCAACCAGCTCGGTCGGAGAAGGACTCTACTGAGCAGCTCTATGGGCCGAAAAACGTGAAGGAAGCCCTCGGAGGCTTCTCTGGTGTATGCACCCAGTGAACAACTTTCATAGGAATAAATGTAGTGCCATCTTTGAATGCAGTGTCCAGTTCTCCTTCATACATCTATCAGTAGAATTAGAACGATGCTACAGATTATATGCATTATAATAAGTGGATTATATTGGACTGCGCTGCAGCAGAAGATACTGTATGTGGAACAAGATGTCAATATGTGACCTGGATGCCTGTGTGTTTATCTGCAACGGCGCCACAGCTGCTCTGACACGGTGACAGTGTTGTTGTCGTGGGAGGAGCTTCTGCTGCTCAGGCTGCTCCGACTCCTACTGAGGTCAGACAGCGAGGTATCGGATGCCTCCAGCTCCTCTTAGAACAGCAGTTACTGCTGATTTACACCCCTCACTGTTTACCATGATGAATTTCAACACATCTTTTTTTTCAAAATAATAATTATATTATCTGGAGTTGAGAGACTCAAGATCCGGATCTGGTATAATTATGAGATATACTCAGATGCTTCCCGGGAACGTTTATTCTAGGGTGCTAGTCCTGTGGGGGGTACTGCGGGAATATGGGGTACCGGTGTCGTACTCATACATACTCGGCACAATGTCAAACACATTTCTGTACAAAAATGTAATGTATTGATGTAATGTATTTTTTTCATGATGGTCAGCACGAAATTAATTTGTATGTAATCCACGTAATTGTGTATAAAGAGCGACATATGTCGTGTAGGGAGGACGTCAGGGTGGATGGGTCTGTCAAAAAACGCAGGACTTTCGCCCAGGAGACCACTATCGGTGCCCCGTGTGAAGCCAGAAGTCAATGAGGATTTATTTGTCACGTAACTTCCGTGATTTAGTTAGTTATTTAAACCCAAACCGCGATCTTTTCCTGAACCTAACTAAGTAGTTTTATTCCCTAAGCCTAACCAAGTCGATCTATTCCTAAACCTAAATATGTAGTTTTATTTTGAAAAGACCAGAGCGGAAATTTGTGACTATTTCACGAGTGTTGGATTTCTCACCTGAGGGGCGAATCGCTGTATCTGTGACTCAAGGAAATGTGCCTTCATTATGTTTGTAAAGCAAGAACTGTGGCTTATTGAGGTCTGGATGTTTCTCCTGGTCCGTTGTGACACCACAGAAGAAGACATTCTGTCATGAGAAGAGAAAGAGAAGTTATAATAGCCGGGATGTGAGTCTCTTGGAGACTCGGCCATGAATGTCGAGCCATTGGTAAAACAGGATTAATTGTTTCTATGTCACATTTCCTGCAGTCTTAAGTTCCTGTGTATTGATTTTATTATTTGTATTATGAGCCGTCACGTTCACTTCACAATCCTTCATTCAACATTTCAACAGTTCAACCCACCAATCTAACAGACTGCTTTCTAAACGACGATGCTCGCTGAGTCAAAACCACTGACGACGAGGCGGCGACTTTCTAAGAATATCCAGCGCTCACGTCTTTGCGATTTATTCCTCTGTGCCGTTTGTTTTGTTCATTTATCGGCTGTTTGTTTGTTTGTCGGGGGCTGCTCAGTCATGCTCTCTCTAAGTGGCGGCTTCGTGCAGCGTCACATCAGCCGTGCACAGAGTCTGGACCGGTTGGTATTTATAGATCAGCCTGTCTGAGGACGCAGCCAGCAGCCAGAGAGTAATGATGCGCTACAAATGGGACTCATCCAAAACTCGTTCTCCCCACACAGCCCTATTAACCTTCACACACACACACACACACACACACACACACACACACACGGACACAAACACATTTATGGTATATCTTTTTTATAGATTAAAAGCTTCAAGCAACCGATTGCCAAGTTCTGCATCAACCTACAGGAAGCACAAAATAATCAAATTATATAACGGCGCATTAACGTCGGATATTAAAACACTTTCCAGCTTATGGAGCCGCGGTGGTTCAGACAGTTTATAGTCACTTGTTCCGTGGTTAAAACCACGATGAGAGTGGCCTGACTGAACTGGGGATGTTTGGTTTCACTGAGTGATGAATGGGGCCGGAGTTAATCTACAGCTACTGTTCCAAAAGAAAGGTCACTAATTTCACTTTCTAAACTTCAACAGCTGGATGACTCAAACATGTCAAACATCCATTGTCAAACCCTGGTCCGTCCAAAAGTAACGCGAGAGGGGTACCCCCCGTGCGTCTGTCTCCGATGTCGAGGGGCACCGACCAAGCGGTGGTATTTGACGTGTTGGGAGTGAGAACATGTCGGTTCTGCTACAGAACTCTGTTGGAGCTGCTGGAAACATCTGGATGTGACACATGAGCTGTAGATGTCAAATACATTTCTAATCAAAGGCCGCAGAAGTCAGCGTAGGGAGAAGGTCACGGGACTTTCACCCAGGAGATCGCTGATTGTGTCCCTTGTGAAACCAAATTCTAACATTACGTTAAACATATTACGTAACAAACATACTTACTTTCAGTAAGCTACCTGCAGCCACATTCTCACTCTAAACTCGTCAAATTAGGAAACGGTCGTGGTTGACGTTAACTTCACTGACTGATGATACCGACGAGTCACATGACTAAAGACTGTACGTGACAAAATAAGTCAACGTTACTTTTAGTTTCACACGAACGGCTGTCTCCTGGATGAAAGTCTTGTGTTTGTTTGACCCGTCCACCTCCCCTCCCTCCGTCCCTGAACGGACTCTCACGTTATTAATACAACATCACTTGCTCCTTGATGGCCACTTCACACAGCGTTCCGCCAGCTGTGAGGTGTGAAAGTAGGCCGGGTTTGAACTTGTCTTTCTCTAGCTCTCGTTTTTCATTCTTCATATAACTACTTCTGTCATTTTTCAGCAGCATGAGAGACCGTCTGCAAAGGGTGTGCTGTTATCCTCATCTGTACCATTCATCTTGTGACAGCAGATGTGTTCAGAAGACACTTCATCACAACAATTTTTATCCTCTTTATACGCCTCCATGCTGGCAGCAGCTGTGGCCGGAGGCATTCATGTTTTCAGGTTGTCCGTACGTACGTCTATTCTCGTCCTCCACTCAGACTCAAGGATGAACTGATTAGAATTTGGTGGAGGATAAAATGATGAAGAATGATGATGACATTTTAGACGGACATGGATGTAAACTGACTGTTTGGTGGAGGCATACGACCTGTAGTTATGCTGTTTTTATGCACCTGTGCACAGCCACAGCCGGGGTTGTGTGTGCACACTATCCACCTTCTTTGGGGAGGCCAACCGAGACCTCCTTCAAGGGGTGGTCTCGGTTTCACTTCCAAACGAAATGCGGTACGGTTCGGTACGCTTCGTTTGTGGTGTGAACATGATCCGACCTCAATCCGGCCCAACCGGAGAAAGCATTGCACCTTTTTGGATTAAACCTGCTCCGGTAGCGAGCAGCGCTGTGTACGTCAACACCAGACACCAGACACCATTACTACAACAGAGCCGACGCTTGCCTTCGCTATTCACATCAGAACTAAACAGGTGTTACGTTAGGCTGTGTTAAAGACAACGGGCATACCTGATGGATCTTCGGACATATTTTCGGCCGATGAGCACGTCACAGTTTAGGAGGGTTAATGCACGCCTCCTCCTCCTCCGTCCTCCTGAACTGTCTTGTGTCACGGTCAAACCAGCTTTGCCTCAATAATGGTCTGTCAGTACTCACACGGCTCTCTAGGGGTAACTACAAAGCTAGTCAGCCGTGAGCATATGAAGAAGGAGTGAGCTATTCGTTAGCATACCTGCTGCGGCGTGTAGCGTGGGCTGGCCTACCTGGTCTCCGCTTGCTACCACTCGCTGTTCCATGTTGCTCGGCCAGCTCCGATTGGTGCTGACGGTCGGCCTCGTAGTTCATTAAGGTCTCGTTAAAACGAGACGTAGACGATACACAACGAACTGTTAACAAACTTTCACGGGGACATTGTTCAGTCACGGTGTCACGTCACGTGTCACGTCTTCTCAGGATTGCCATTCAACTCTCACGACCGAACACACCACACCAAAGTCCTCCCTTGTGGCGCTCACGTCGGTCTCTCTGGCGTTCCTGTGTGGCGGCGGTCTCGCTCTCCCGCGAGTTGCTCAAATCCCTTCCTGCTCACCAACTAGGCCCGCCCCTAAGCCTCAGCAGCCAATCGTAATAGCCCATCCGTATGACTCAACTCATCACAGACAGTTAGACTGTGACACTTGATATGAGCCTTCGGCGACTCCAGTGCATCAACACATTGTTTTCCAGTCGCAGCCGCGCCTCATTTTCAAACTGTATCGTTGCCTTGAGTGAAAAATTGCTACTACGTAAAAACAAAAGATGACCAGAGCCAAGATCAAGCCGCGTCGTTGTCCCTCCATTGTTGCGTTCTGGAAGTCTGCTCTTCTTGGTTTACTTCCGGGAGTTTTCCAGCATGGAAATTCTGACCAATTAGAGAGCAGTTTCTTTGCGCACCTTGTAAATGCTGCTGTGTGAACACAAACCAAACTCTAGGCAATATGCAACATTTGGTCCCTGATCCAGACCAGAGCAAATGAGCTACGGGTGTGAATCCACCTTCTTTGCTATGTCTATAACATGTATCAGGTCCTGCTACATCTCCTGCATGTTTCCATGCAACAGCTACTGTATACAAAAGAAGTAAAAGACTTCAGTGTTCAGAGTACAAAACAAACTATTAAAAGGTAACAATGGATTTTTCTTTCTTTGAGCCAAACTTTAGTTTTGAAGATTCATTGATTTAATCCTCCAAAGATGTTTTTTTTTACTGGCAGTTTGCATTTGGTGGGTGGTGATTTAGACTTTATAGGATATATCAAACTTTGAAAACCTGCACTATTTATCACAGAGCAACTTTATAACAAAATCCTAGGATGTCAGCAGGTTAGCAAACAAGGTAGGATGGATTACAGCTCCTGGGAAATAAATACAGCTGCTTACTTTAACTGTTTTCACCGGGGATGAAGAGCACAGCTCAAGGGTTAGCAAAAGACATGCAGAACACTTATGGTTTGTCAGATTTTAGACTTTCAAGACACGTACAGAAAAAAAACATTGTTTAAAGTTTTTCAAATGGCAAGAATGAGTCACTTTGACTGGTAATTTTCCCCACTAGGCTGCAGAGGAAATGATGAAGCCAAACAAGAAAAACAACAATCATATTTCATCCCAACAGAGCAGCAAAAAAAAGGCAATAAAAGAAAGACAGCGGTTTGCATACAAACACGGTGAAGCATGTCGGCACCTCGCGAGCCAGATGGTCTCGAGAGATCCTCATCAATACTCTCTAAACGGCAGTTTTCCACCTCGATATTTCACGAGATAAGTTTTAAGGTTTGTCAGAGAAAACGCAGAGAAAGCTCATGATTAAATTACAGAAAGTAAATACCCTAAAACAAAGATGTAAGAGGAGACAAATGGAGGAACTCCCCGAGCTCGCTCAGTCATGTCAGAATAAAACACCTCCGTCAGCACGTCAGCCTCTTCAAATACGTCCCTGGAGTTCCGGCGTGTAACTTCACCACACAGGCTGCACGGTAGTTGAATATGTATAGAGCTTCACCCACAGGCACTGACACAAATATATACATAAACGCAGAGACGCTCTGTGATGGAGGAGGCTGCAGGATTAGCTGAATTATTTCAGGCCCCTCGAGGGAAATCAGCAGTCGAGCGCAAACACACCTTCAATATCTGCCAGCTATTAACATCCGACTATGATGGAGGGTGTCGCCTGACTCCACGTGAATCTGCCGCTCATAGTTATTCTTATTCTCTGAGTACATCACAGTCCTCTGAGCCTTAATGTGTGTCACTGCTGCAGGCTGCAATCTGCCCTTTATTCCACCACGGCCTGTGGAACGGAGGCGACGGCGATGGTGATGCAGTCTGAGTTGATGGTTAAAGATGTTGATGTTTGTCTCCAGATGTCATCAGCAGTGACTTGTGGGTATTGACAGGGTGGATAAAGAGCCTGTATTCTCAGCGGAGGAGATAATGTGACTTATTGACCGTGCAGACGAGAGGCCGCGGGGCCGATTTAAAGGTTGTCATGGAAACGTTTCTGTGCCCGCCATCACGGAGACCAAGGCGACCAAGGACCTGTGAAGGTCGTCGTCTAACAAGGCTGGAACTATAAGCATCATATGGTGGTGAGGAGATCACACACACACACACACACACACACACACACACACACACACAGGTGTGCACGACAAAGCAGTGTGATGAATGAAGGGCCTTATTGAACGTGATGGGATGATTACCATGATGTTCTCACAAGATTTAATCAACCTTTATTTATGCATCCTGCTCTGAGCTCCATCACACTGCTGGCTGATCAACACAACAGTAACTTGAGCTTCAAGCTCTCCTAATAGTGCAGATAATTCCTCTGAGACCTACAATAGACCCGTTTTAGTCTTCTTTAGGGGCGTCCAGGGGGTCTTTAGAGGGAGATAGCAGGTCATCAGTAGATGTTACATAGAAGTGGTGTACATCATCTGAAAGCTGGAAACCTGGAGATTAATTTGAGATGACTATGAACCTATGACTTTTAATTAACCTTGCTGGTTTTATGCTCTTATTTTTATGATGTTAGCTTTTTATCTGCTTTTTATATTGACGCTTTTACCTTGTAGCACTTTGAGATTTGTTTCAAATGTAAAGTGCGTTACAAATAAAATGTATTATTATTATTATTCCCACCTTCTATTATGTCTCATCCACCTCAACAGAAGTGGTCTTTCTTGCTTTTTATACTACGTCACTAACTCTTACCCAAGCATTTACACGCGGATGCGTTTACACTGCAGTCAGTGCAGGCGTACAAATGACAGGCATACTTATTGCTTGCAAAACACCTTGCGCATTATCGTGGCATTTTTGTGCGAACGGGCTGATTATACAGGTATAGTCCCAGCCCATTCTCATGCAGGGCGTCAAATACCAAGGCTTTTTCACGGCCGTTGGCGTTCGGTACCATCCTTGAGCGCTGGTATGAAATGCTCCAGTAACTATAATGTAAACCAATCCGCGGCAACAGTAAACGCTCCGAGAAAGTGCGCCGGAGGGAGCACGGGGGTTTGTGGAAGCGGCGCACGCACGCACGCACGCACGCACGCACGCACGCACGCACGCACGCACGCACGCACGCACGCACGGACGTGATTCGAAAAATCGAAAATCGTAACTCATCCCTAGTAGACGGGTCCACGTGCCACACACGTTTTACCGGTAGTAACGTTACTACCGGGCAGCGCCTGCAACGGTTAATACAAGGGAAATAAATATTTTTTAAGATGGGACGAATGGTCGCATTAATTATTTGATTTTTTAATAAATAACGAGTATTCGAAAAATCGAAAATCATAACTCATCCCTAGTAGACGGGTCCAACAAACACAAGGCTTTCATCCAGGAGAACGCTGTTCGTGTCCCGTGCGTTACGCCAAGGGGCGTGACACCAACGCCGAGGGGCGTGACGCCAGCGCAGAGGGGCGTGACGCTAACGCCAAGGGGCGTGACTGTAGCATTACTGGGTGTAATTCTACATAAAAAGGGATGTTAGTGTGGCTGTCTGGCTCTGGATGTGAGTAGAAAGCATTTGGTTTGAAGAGTGGCTCAGGATGCAGAAATCAGTAGATTTATTAACCAAAAATCCGAATGAACAAAGGAGAAGAACAAAAGTCCCAGACCATTTAAAGAGCAAATAAGCTGGAAAAATAACTGAAATCACTCTTCCTCAATGCAAGCTGTCCCCGACAGCAACTCCCCCACAGTTAATGCCTGCATGGCTTTATATACCCCCTCCTGGCCCCACCCTGATTGGACCGAACCAATGCATGGGGGTCAGGAAGACCAGAGAGTGGAGCATAAGACTGAAACCTGTCTTAAAAAACATTAAACAATGACACAGCAAACATTTCAACAGGCAACGGCTTCAAGGTTAGCAATTATCAATAAACTCCTCCATGCTAGGATGAATTATTATGCTCCCATCTTTAGTGATTATATTAGAAATAAACCAACTAACTGGTGGCTTCACCCTGTGTCTAACTAGGCTCAGGTGGCCAGGCTGAGCTTGATAACAGCTGATTGCTGCAGGAAATATAGAGAATCTGGGCATGGGACAAGGTATGAAGGACGAGTTGGATAATCCAGTCTTTGCTGACCTTCAGTGGTTTAATTATTCACCTTGATGTACAGGTGTACTCCAGGATGTTACGACACCACTGTTGGGTGGTTACAGGCTTCAAACGTTGAATCAGAGGGGGCAGAAAAACACTGCTTTTCAGCACGTAAGTTATTCTTTAAGTAAAAACTCCATCCTTCCTTTGATAAACACAATCTGTACTTTCCAGAGTCCCACTAATGCTGAGCAGACACTGTACATTTTATATAAATCTTATATGTTGTTAAACCATCCTACATCTTTTAATTGACCTATCTGCACGACTTCTCTGCTCACACTCAGTCACGACGTGGAGCTCACACTGAACCCTCCATCGATTTTTCCACTGGTAAATCCAATAAAGTTTATTCAAACAAGACGAGCACATCCTCAACAATGTAGACAAAAAGAGAAAGTAAGAATAAAAATAACAAGATATGGATCTGGAAGATGCAGACAGTCTGATCCGTCTGATCTGCAGCCAAGTTCAGTTCAATATCACAGCTCAGTCTCTCCAGTTTCAGCCACAGCGTGAGGAATATTACTGCGTTAACATTGAAACAAGCTCAACACAGTTAATGATGGATCTTTTGACAGCAGCCATGTGGGAGATCAGATCAAACTGCAGACACTCATCAACATTTCTGACCTGCCAGAAATCCAACTGATCGTCTGCCAAGTAGACTGTTGATCTTTCAGGTAATTAATCGCACATCGTGACCTCAAACTGAGCGACTGATCCGCCATAAAATCAGGTTTAATCCGGATGGTGTCTGTGGCTGGTGGCAATGGCCAATCAGGAGGGAGGTTAAATAAAGGTTAAATAAAAAATAAAAACATTTTTTTCATGTTTTCATGTGATGTGAAGAGTATCAATAAATCTATGTACACATGCATGGAGCTATCACAAGACAAAATTCCTTGTTTAGTCCTCTGAATATGAGATTTTCATGTTTAAACAATCTGATGTTAGTCTGTGGCTCATCACCTCTTTGGAGGATGGAACCTGGCAAAATAAAAAATAAATAAATGAATAAATATGTCATAAAATGTAGCAAAAAATAATTAATTAGGCAGAAATGCATAAAGAAATGTGTAAAGGAAAGAAATAAATAAGTTTGGGAAAATAAATAAGGGTTGAAATAAATAAATGCATGAATACATAAATAAATACATGCATTTAAAAATAAATGTAAAATGAATACAACATTAAATAAATAAAAGATAAATGCAAAAATACACAGATAAATAAAAACAAATGCAAATATAAATAAATAAATAATGTAAAAAAATGAAAAAGATAAATAAAAGGGAAAATTAAACAGAATTGTGAATAAATAATGGAATTAATACAAAACTAAATAAATAAAGAAGCACATGAAAACCAAAATATCAATTTATGTCACATTTTATCAATTAATTAATGGCTACACTTATTTTTTATATGTTTTTTCAACATTTAATAACATATTTATATATTTATTTAGGTACTTATTTATTCATCAAATCATTTATTCATTTATTTTTCATTTTGACAGGTTCCGTCCTCCACACATCTCTCCATGGTGTAAGGATCTATCAGATGAGACTGCTGAGTCTGGGTGATTTTGTTAATGTCATGAACATTAGACTGCTGTATTTAAACTTTCTTTGGTCGTTTCCTCCAGTCAGCTCCGACTCCAACACGCCGTTCATGGTCCAGACTCACAGGAGGAGACGGAGGGCAAGTGATGGTGAAAAATAAATCATCAACCACTTTCAGCGTGAACCTCTGAGTTTCAGTCTAAGAGGCACCTCTGCTGCTTATTATCTGCTCCAGTACTCCACAGTTCAGGTGATGCGACGAGAGGATAATGACAAGCTTTTGGCTGCTCGCTGTTCAGTTGATTTACTGCATTTTAAAAAAAGGGAAAAGCTGTTTAGAGAAAGAAAGAACAGAAGCTTTGACAGCATTTTATGGTGAATTTGTTTCCACGGTCTCTGCAGTGGAGCCTCTCCAGGCAGCGCCGGCCTTCGCCCGTCTGATTACCAGCTGAGCCCCCGACGCTGGTGTCAAGTGTTTCCAATCCACGGCTCAGTTTCTGCAATCAGCATACGACCTCGTACTGAAAACTGAAAATACAGATGGAAATGTAGTGACGCTGGGGCCAGTTTCCTCCCGCTGTTAAAGCTTCTCTCGTTCACAGATTTCATCATATCCAGTCAACACAAATGTTGTGTTTACATCCAGTTTTTCTCATCTAAACACATTGTGTGTATTCATAAGAGCCAACAAATGTGTTGAATGCATGTGACACATTTGTAAAGCTTCTTCTTCCCTTACATTTGTCATGTTACTGCCACCGAAACCATAAGCAGAGCTGATTATCACACTAACTATACTATAAAATGTGGATCCACTGCTAAACATTGCTCCATAGCACTACTAGCATACTTGCCAACCCTCACGATTTTCCCGGGAGAATCCCATTTTTCATTTCCCTCTCCTGGTTTCCTCCCCGGGTCACAATTCTCCCACATTTCTTTGGATTTATGGCAATTTTTCACACCTTTTTTTTCACACCTGTCTCCTCTGCTGCTTTCAATTTATTGTTGTAAATATCAGAACTCATCATGCTTGAATGAGAACTGAACAAATGCCTTTTAAATTGTATTTTGATTAGGGCTGTCAATTGATTAAAATATTTAATCTTGATTAATCATTTTTTTATCTGTTCAAAATGTACCTTAAAGAGGAGATTAGTCAAGTATTTAATCCTCTTATCAACATCGGAGTGGACAAATATGCTGATTTATGCATGTATGTATATATTTATTATTGTAAATCAATTAACAACACAAATCAATGACAGATATTGATCCAGAAACCCTCACAGGTACTGCATTTAGCATAAAACATTATGCTCCAATCATAACATGGCAAACTGCAGCCCAACAGGCAACAACAGCTGTCAGTGTGTCAGTGTGCTGACTTGACTATGACTTGTACCAAACTGCATGTGATTATCATAAAGTGGGCATGTCTGTAAAGGGGAGACTCGTGGGTACCC
>CAKAKR010048497.1:0-21716 GCA_916700685.1 Adelosebastes latens | reverse complement strand
TCCCCTTTACAGACATGCCCACTTTATGATAATCACATGCAGTTTGGGGCAAGTCATAGTCAAGTCAGCACACCGACACACTGACAGCTGTTGTTGCCTGTTGGGCTGCAGTTTGTCATGTTATGATTTGAGCATATTGTTTTATGCTAAATGCAGTACCTGTGAGGGTTTCTGGACAATATCTGTCATTGTTTTGTGTTGTTAATTGATTTCCAATAATAAATATATACATACATTTGCATAAAGCAGCATATTTTTCCACTCCCATGTTGATAAGAGTGTTAAATACTTGACAAATCTCCCTTTAAGGTACATTTTGAACAGATAAAAAATGTGCGATTAATCGCGATTAAATAGTTTAATCGATGTACAGCCCTAGTTATAACTAACACATAATTATATCCTACACTGGCAAACTGTTATAAATCAGTAGTTGTTTATTAGAAAGTTATCTAACCCTATAAATTTGCTTGCCAACACTACATCGTTAGTGTCTAATGTCAAGTTTAGTAAAGTTAAAAGTTGATACCGCAAGTATAAATCAAAGTCATCATAAATGTCCATGGGGTGTTGCCGATACAAAACAGACGGTATAATTCGCTCCTTCAAGTTATCCCACCTTTCAAAGTGATGCACCATGCTTATCGCTATTTTACGGAGGACTTTTTCACCTTTCACCACGGCTAGTTGTAAGATAAGAAGGTGTAACTTGTGTCTACATTGGAACTATTTCAGCTGGTGCAATCATTTAAATGTTAGTAGCTTGCAAACTAACGTTAGGATATGCATATAGCCGATGTAGATGTTTAAACTGACAGCAGAGAGCATTGAGTCTGTGTGGACATTTTTTCCTCTTTTTTTTTGTAATGCAGGCAGTTTGTTGAACATCAAAAGCATCATCAAAGCTGCAGCTGTACTTTAACTGACCCAGAAGACGTTCAGGGTCACAATCTGTGGTTTAGCAAATTATGCTGGCTAACAAAGAACATACAGACAGATACATATCTGTATATCTGCATATGTGAGTGTGTGTGTGTGTGTTTTTAATGTGTGTTTTGCGTGACCTCCTTGCTGCCGTCACGACTCTGCAGATTTCCCAGAGGCGTCGTGGATCTGAACACCATCTTTGTTCCAGAAGTTTATTCTCCACAGATTGTTGCACTGCATGCAAAAACAAAACAAAAAAGAAAGTAGATAGTGAAGTTATTTACCGCCGTGTTAAGTTTAAAAGTAACGGAGCAGCAGAAGAGAGATAATTTACTGTGTTTCTAATTCAACTCGTTTCAGGTTTAAATTAAGCGTTGACATCTTGTGATCAGGCAGCTCACAGTTGATTTAAAATGCTCCCCACTTCACCGAAAAACTAATTCCTGAAAGGATTTGTGATGCAATTAAAGAAGGGAAATGAGCTCTGCCTCCGTGCAGAGTGTTTGTTTTAAAGCAGTTTTATCTGAAACGCTTCTGTAACGAGACGAGGAGACACTTCTTCACTGACTGAGACACTGAATACCAACAAAATACATCCTGTACATTTACTCAAGTATTACTTAAGTACAATCTTATCATACTTGTACTTTGCTTGAATATTTCCATTTTCTGCTACTTTATATTTCTACTTGACTACATCTCAGAGGGAAATATTGTACTTCACTACATTATTTGACACTTATCGTTACTTTTACACATAAAAACATGATATTACTTATATGATATGATGCGGTACTATACTACTAATCTACCCAGTAGTACAGAAAATATCTAAAATTGGCTCCACATTGACGAACTACAACAAATAAAATGCTTTTACATTATGTATATGCATAAACATATATGTATGTTTATATGCCTATATAAATGTATATGTATAAGTGTAGATATGTGTACATATGTGTACATATCATGTGAACATATGTTTATGAATCTAATGTACAAACTTGAATACAGCATCCAACGTAGTTGTTATATCTCTGCCCACCTTTTTTATTTTATATATATAGTATTAAGTACTCAACAAATCTCCCTTTAAGGTACAGTTTGAACTTCAATTAAATATTTTAATCGTTCGCGGCCCTAATTATCATATAAGACATAAAAAGAAGCAGCCAATATTTCTAATTTAGAAGATGGAATCAGCGAATATTTGGCATTAATACTTGAAAAAAGACTTAAACGATTAATTATCCAAATTGTTTTTCCCATTGATTGGCTAATAAAGGGCTGTATTAGACTGAATTATATATATATATTTATTATGTTTTCCTCATTTAAACACCTCACAATATAACGCAGTCCAATGCAGCAAACTTCAGCCTCGGTAAAAATGTTTTTCTGTATTATACTCCATAAACAAACAGTAAAAAACAATAACACAGTGATCCATACTATAAAATAAACACAGACAAACGCGATTAACTGCGATTAAATATTTTAATTGACAGCCTTAGTTATTATAACACGTAACTTTCATTAACGGTTGATCGATTTACTACGTCTACATTTCCCTCTAAACGAGATTCAGAATGTAGTCTAGTTGTATGGGAATGTACGGGCTGCAAAATGGCTTGAAAATGATTCTGCATTATGTAAACTCCGTGGAGTACCCCTTTAAAATAAAACGAGCACTGAAGCTATTAAAAGGTAACGTTCCTAAAATCCAGTCTGTTTCCTGAGTTGCGGTCTGTTGGCGCTCCGTCCAGAGAAAAACTAAATTTGTTTACTTGTTTGTGATCACAAGACGGTCACCATGTGACCTCAACACAACAAGCTTTTTATCCTGATGTCCAAAAATAACCGTTTGATAATCACGAGAAGGATTTATTTAATCTTGTCACAACAAACGATTATCCAGTGACTCAACAAGCTGTCAGACCGGTTTCTCTTTCCAGGAATCACGCAAAGTGAAAACTGGTATTTTTATCAGCGCAGAACGCTCGTGGCGTCACATTTATCATCAGATAAAAACTCTCCGGCTGTGGATTTCAATACGTCTCAGTGTCGGCGGTGTCTGACAACCTGCCTGCAGGCCTGTAAACACTGCAGTCATAGAGGCAGCAGGACAACGGCTCTTTTGTCGACTCCGCTCGTCAAATGAGGACAAGGCGTCCTCGCGCTGCCTCTGACATTTCTGCTCCTCCTGTGGCGTCTATATCTGGGCCGATGAAGGTCGATGGAGGTCGAATGTGATTTCAGACGCCGAGCGAAGAGACGGAGGCCGTGATTTTGTATCCGGCTGCTACCAGACGACCCAGTTGTCACTTCGTCAGGTTACGACTCCTTTCTACAAAACAAAAACCTTCCAGAACAAACGACAGAGTCCTGAAGAAGGACCTCAGATCAGCCTCTGATGCATCTAATCTGCTCTTTTCTAATAAAAATCGAACTACCACGTCCTCTGAATCCATCTCTTTTCTCTTTCTCCCCCTTTCATTTCTTTGCTTGTTTCAGGTGTCGATGTAAAAGTGCTCTCTGTGCTGCTGGTCCCTGTGAGAAGGTTGCTAATTTTCTAATTTTATTCTGCCGTTGAACACACAGCACATCAATCTCTATGAGTGACAATTTAAATGGCTGAAATGTAATCTACAAAGACGGAGATGAGAAGAATAAAGGGACATAAGAGAAGACTTGAAAAAGAGGAAGAAAAGAGGTGAAAATAACCATAAAAACAAAGATGAGGAAGATTCACAGAGAGAAAAAGGAAATTAAGCCAACTCGCTTTGTTTTATACAAGACAGTCGCCAGAAAAAATGGTGGTGTTGTACGTTTTTGAAAAATACGTTGAATGTCGATGTTTCTGAAAAATACATAAATATGTTTCATATCAGCCTCGTATCATGCTTACAGAAACGTACAATGACACATGGTTAATGTGGAATGATTGGTTAGGATTAGGCAACAAAACGACTTGGTTAAGGTTAGAAAAAAGATCATGGTTTGTGTAACAACGTAACGTAACAACGTAACAACGTAACGTAACAACGTAATAACGTAACAACGTAGCGTAACAACGTAGCGTAACGTAACAACGTAGCGTAACGTAACAACGTAGCGTAACAACTTAACGAGGTAACGTAACGAGGTAACGTAACGAGGTGACGTGACGCGACGAGGTGACGCGACGAGGTGTCGCGACGACGTGTCGCGACGACGTGACGTGACGCGACGACGTGACCGAGCGACGACGCAACGTAACAACGTGACATAAAGTAACAACGTAGCATAACATAACAACGTAGCATAACGCAACAGCGTAACAACGTAGCGTAACAACGTAGCGTAACAACGTAGCGTAACAACGTAGCGTAACGTAAACACGTTACAACAACCTTACAAGGTAACTTAACAAGGTAACTTAACAACGTAACGTCACAGTGTAACGTAACAATATAACGTAACAACGCAACGCCGTAACATAACACCATAACATAACACCATAACATAACGCCATAATGTCTTGCCGTAATGTAACACCATAATGTATTGCCATAACATAACACCGTAACATAACACCATAACGTAACACCATAATGTATTGCCGTAATGTAACTCCATAACGTAACAACGTAACAGAACGGCGTAACAGAACGGCGTAACACAACGGCGTAACACAACGACGTAACGTAACTAGCGTAAAGAAATATCAACCGCCCTTCGCAGACTTTCTTACATTACGTTACGTAACAAGTGTAAAGTAAACATTTACTTTTGGTTTCACACAGGACACGGACATCGTTCGAAGTAAACTCAACTCCCGTTGGAGATAAGAACAAGCGCATATTCGTAATAGCTGCGACCACGTACGTTGATGCATCCACGCGTGTATACGTTCACACAACCTCACTAACACTTGACCTCAATGTCAAAATGAAAGATGAACTCCCTGCTGAGATCAGTGATGCCTCCCACGAGAGAAATGGGTCATGACTTTGGTATGTGACATTTGGTTATAAGCCACACCCCCTTTTTGCCAAATGGCATGAACACCAAGACACACCTTTACACCCACACACTTGACATACATGGGCGAAAAACTGTGGCCGCCAAAGGGTGGGGAAGTCGTTGTGGACGGACCGACAGAGTGAGCTGAAGATCTGGTTCTACTCCGCTCTGTGTGTGTCTGCACCATCAGCTGATTTAAAGTTATTAATAACATGAGTCAGAGGAAACGACGTGGCGTTCAGCCGTGTTAACATGCTGCTGTTTGTTTGGTGAACAAACTCTTCGGATCCGGTTCTTCCTGTCGGCCGACCGCCTGCAGCATATTTTAATACCACGCACACTCATTAAGTGAGTCAACAGAACGGTTAGAGTTAACTCTGGGTGTGTTTACATTTATAATCTCTCAGCCATCAGAAACTGATTAACCAAAATATTAAACCCAAACCGTCAGAAACTCATCAGCTCCTTGTCGGTTTAACCTGACGCCACAGAACCGGCCGAACTGGTGCAGTTTAACGCTGTCGTCTTACCAAAAATATTTCACCACTTGCCTTCTGCACCTGGAGGAAAAGAAAGATATTTAGACTAAATAATCCTGTAAAAACTGAATTAAAACACCAGAAACTTTTATTCTTTCTGACACGTATGATCGTTTAATCTCTTATTCGAACACACTTTCATCTGAAATGTTTTTTTACTTGGTTTGTGCTTTTAATTCCTTAATGACATGTTAATTAATTTTACCTTTTTTTAATTCTGGTCGAGTTTAATGTATTTTATTTACTTTACATTACATTTACATTTTCTTCCATTTGTATTATGTTTATACTTTAATATCTCAACAAATATCAGATGGATTTTCATGAACTTTGGTGCAAACATTCATGTTACCGTCTGGATAAATTGTGATAACTTTGATGATCCTCTGACTTTTCATCTAGCGCCACCATCAGGTCAACAATTTAATACGTCCAATTCTTTGGTTTATGACTAAATACCTGCAGAACTAAGTAAACCTACGTTGGGAGTTTATTTTGAAAATAGACTGTCTGCATGTAACGAGCGAAAACTGTAATTTTCCTGTGAACACTGAAGTTTATTTTGAAAAGACACTATACACTGTGTTTCCTGTGAACACTGAAGTTTATTCTGAAAAGACACTGTACACGTAACGAGTGAAGACTGCATGTTTCCTGTGAACACTGAATTTTATTTTGAAAAGACACTATGCACGCAATGAGTGAAAACTGCAAGCTTCCTTTGAACACTGAAGTTTATTTTGAAAAGACACTATACACTGTGTTTCCTGTGAACACTGAAGTTTATTTTGAAAAGACACTGTACACGTAACGAGTGAAAACTGCATGTTTCCTGTGAACACTGAATTTTATTTTGAAAAGACACTCTTTATGTAACAAGCGAAACTGCATGTTTCCTGTGAACACGGGAGTTTATTTTGAAAAGACACTATACACATAACGAGCGAAAACTGCATGTTTATTTTGAAAAGACACTATTCACATAAGGTGTGAAAACTGCATCTTTCCTGTGAACACTGAAGTTTATTTTGAAAAGACACTATACACGTAACGAGTGAAAACTGCATGTTTCCTTTGAACACTGAAGTTTATTTTGAAAAGACACATAGAGCGTCATAGTTTGAAGCGTAGGGCCACTGATCAAGCGTCAGTATTTGACGAGTTGGGAGGGAGAACGTGTTGCAATATTACTATACTACAATACCTACAAAGTAACTGGTAACTAAAGCTGTTAAACACCAGTAAATGTTGTGGAGTAAAAAGCACAAAATGGAAATACTCAAGTAAAGTTCAAGTACGGCAAAACTGTACTTAAGTACTTGAGTAAATGTACTTCCCACCACTGAAAATAAAGATTATTATTATTTAATATGTCAAGATAGACCTCACAATAATTAAATAGATGAATGAGAAGCCAGATATTAAAGTTAATGAATATCAATAGAGAAGTTATTGATGAGGCTTAAGCTCTAGAAGGCAACTAGTTATTGTACGTTTGTGGTTTTGTTTTAGTAAAGTTAAATGAAGGATTGTGTTACTTTCTAGTTGTGTTCTACGTTGATCTCGTATTTACGGCCTGATCAGGTTTGATATGAGAGACATGAGCTGAAGACGTCCTCTGTGGGACCGAAACCGAAGAAACCAAACACGTCCAGGTCCTGTTGTCTCATTTCTACGTTTCACTTTTAATTTAGTTCTGGTTTTGATTTAATTAAAAGTTTAGAGGAGGAACAATAAAACACTGAGTCAAAAGGTTCCTCATGAAGCGCCTCGTGGGGACGACAGGAAGTGTGAACGTACTTGTGTCACTTAGTTTTGTTGTTTGTACGATTAAAGTTATTCTGAGCCGCCGCGGCGCCGTTCCCCTCTGTTCTGACAACAGTGTTAAATTATAAAAAGCTGTTTAATGACACAAGAGTATACGTCTGAGGACTGAACACGTCTTTGTTTGCTGCTTTTACAGGTAGAAGAAAAGAAGAAATGTATCTGATTGATTTCTCTCTGCAGTGCTTCACTATCATGTTTGCTTTACCAGCTGATTTATTGTTTCACTACCTCTTGTGTTGATTTACGAGAAAAAAAACTCTGATTTTTCTTTTTTTTTTAGATTAAAGTGGTACATTTTCGAGAAAAAACTCATAAATTTATGAGAAAAAAAACGTGAATGTTCTCTGAGATTATAAAGTCATAAATCTGCAATAAAAAAACAAGGAAAAATACCACACCAAATCAGACGAAATATCGCAGGTTCACCAGAAACTCCTTCAGCTCAGACTCCAGCTGGGCCTCTGGCAGCGACCAACCCGCCGTGGACAGACCCAGATCCGGCTTCGTTACCGCCTTCGACCTGTAGTCGGAGCTCCGGCAGGAGGTGGAGAGCTCTGCGCACAGCCAACACCGACACCACGCTGCTGGAGGCCCAGTGTCGTACTGCTGGGCCTGCTGGACGGAAGAGAGGCACGGGAGAACCAGAACCAGGACTGAGCGGGGCAGGCTGTTAGACCCCGCTGCAGTAAAATGAGAGGTTTTCTAAAGGGAGTCTGGTGCTCAGAAACACTACCGCTTTTATCCACAGAGACCGCCAAAATCAACACAAAATGAAAGTTCCTCGTAGTAACTTTAAGTAAAAGCAACAGCGTAGAAATAAAGTAAACTAAGTAAGCCTACGTTGGAAGTTTATTTTGAAAATAGACTGTATGCATGTAGGAGGACGGAACCTGCCAATATAAAAAACGAATTAATTAATGACTCGATAAATAAATGTCACTAAATTAAAAATAAATGTAGCCATTAATTAATTGATAAAATGTGACATAAATTCATATTTCTGTTTAATTTGCTTCTTTAATGAATATTTTTTGTACTAATTCCGTTATTTATTTACTCTTTTGTTTAATTTTCCCTTTTATTTATTTATGTATTTTTTTTTTTAAATAATCTTTTAAATATATTTATTTATTTTGTGTTTATTTATTTACTTTTGCATTTAATTTTATATATTTATTTATTTTTGCACAATTTTCCCTTTGCACCCCTTATTTATTTACCCAAACTTATTTATTTCTGTATTCTTTTATATTTACACATTTCTTTATGCATTTCTGTACATAATAAAAGTATAAAAGTAAGTTAGTAGTATGTATAAAAGTATAATATTATATCATAATTTATTTGTTAATTTATATCAATTTATATATATATAAGTACAAAAGTATTAGCATCAAAATATACTTATAAGTACCAAATGTAAAAGTACTCATGCTACAGAATGGCCCCACCCTGCTGCAGCGTGAACTTTAAAATGAGAATTGTCTTTGTGTAGAAATGTGATTTCAATTCACATAACCAGACCAAAGTAAATATATATACACAATACACACACCTACACACAGAGAGGTCAGAGGTCACACACGGGCGAGGAGCTGGTTGGGGTTCAGCGCCTTGCTGGAGGGAACTAAAGCAGGAGGAGATGGTCGTTAATACCAGAATGTGCTTCTGTCTGTCTGTGAGCTCGTTATCACTTTCTGCTGTGCAGACGCTCGACGACCTTGATGGAGGGGGGGGCGTTCGTTTGATGTTTCTGTGTGTGTGTGTGTGTGTGTGTGTGAGGGGCATTAACAGGACAGCATGTGTGTGTGTTCTTGTGTGTATTTTCTGGCAGGGTGTCCAGTTTCTGCTTCACCTCGACAACACACACAGAGTTTTGAACAGATACAAAATGTGTGATTCTTTTGTGATTAATAGTGATTAAATATTTTAATCGATTGAGCGCGTTGTGTCTTCATTTTTACCAAACAGTCAAACTAGGCAGCGCTGATCAAACATGAATCAATATTCTGTTACGTTAATGCCTATTTCTCTCCTCAAATGTTTTCAGAATCATCTTGTAGTGCACGGTTTAGCTGTAAAATGAGAAAGTTTGTAACGCCGCCGCAATTGTGAAACGCCAAGTTCTGGTCACATGACCGGAGCTCAGCCAATAGGAACGCTCTCTCTCAATGAAATGACCTGTGATTGGTCAAAGTCTCCCGTCACGGGCTAGATGTTCTAAAGTCTGAAAACAGAGCCATGAGGAGGAGCAGAAGTCTAGTTTTCGCTCAGAACACTTGAATTACAATATGCTGAAAGGTTATTATGGAATTTTTGCCCAATGATGCCAAAAATATACTGACTACTGCAGGGTTAAGTCTTATAACTATTAGCGTTATATTAGTTATTTCCTTTATTGTCAGGGGTGGGATGGAACAATGGATGAAAAATAGAAAACTACTTATTTGCTCTGTAGTTTATATGCCTTGCAATGTTCTTCCAATTAAAAAAAAAAAAAATGGATCATGAAGCTAAAATGTCACTGAGAGGTGGAGATATTTTAGAGTACGCTCTCTATATATGAAAAGTGTGTTATTTATGATGTTGACGCTACATAAAAATAAACTGAATTTAATTGACAAATACACACAAAGGCAGTGTGTGTGTGTGTGTGTGTGTGTCGTCACTCCAGAGACACACGCACACTCTTGGATATCCGGTATCAGGTTTTAGAGTCGAGGTTCAGGTCGGCCCCCTGCTCGCCCTGTTCGCCCCCGAGACGTTCGTATCGCCAAAGCCACCGCAAACCCCCCCCCACCTCCCGGGACGTCCTGACATCTGCCAAGAGCCTGAAAATGAGTGTGTGTGTGTGTGTGTGTGTGAGAGAGAGAAAGTGAGAGGAGTCGAGTGAGTAAGAGTGTGTTCATGTTGTGAGATTGAGAAAAATGGAAGCGTTAGTGTGTGTGCGTGTGTGTGTGTGTGTGTGTGTGTGTCTGTGTTTGTGTGTGTGTGTGTGTGTGTTTGTAGGCAAAAAGAAGAATGTGAAAATGAGAAATGTGTGAATATGTGTGTGAAAGAGATGCAGAGTGTGACTGAGTGCAGAGTGTGTTTGTGAAAAGAGAAAAAAATGTGAAACATAGTTAATGTGAATGTGTGTGTGTGTGTGTGTGTGTGTGTGTGTGTGTGTGTGTGTGTGTGTGTGTGTGTGTGTGTGTGCGTGCGTGCGTGTGTGTGACAGTGTGTATTGTGTGTGTGCTCCCTGGCCTCTTCCAGCTGTTGTTTCTTCTTCTTCTTCTTCTCTCGGAGGAGGAAAAACTAAACTCTGCTGCTGCAGCAAAAAAAAAAGAAAAAAAAGTGGCATCAAAAACATAAATTTATCTTATTTAGTAAAAAAAAGAAACTTCCTGATTCTTCCCCACAGCTCCCACACTGTCGACTGGAAACCAGGAAAGTTCGTCCGGAGCCAGATGGTGTTCAACGTTCGGAGACAAAACAAAACTTGTAATAAAAAAAAATGAATTAGTTGATAACAAAAAACAGAAAGGAAAATGTCGGTGTTTTTACACGTTTCCTCTCATTTATTTATGGATAAGTCACATTTCACCGTATGTTTATCCAAAACGGAATCTAAACAGATCGCAGCACCGGGAAATGAATCAAACAGCCGTTCTAGTCCCGACATAAATCTTCATTTGTTAACTTAAAATAAAAATCAGATGAAGTTATGAACTCGAGAAAAATTTATCTAAAAAAATAACGAGCCTGAAAAAAAAAATGTTTGGCAACCGCAGCCACTTAAAAGCTTCAGAAGGCAGAATATTTTTGCCGTCATTGGGCAAAAAGTCCTTAATAACCTTTCAGCATATTGTAATTCAAGTGTTCTGAGAGAAAACTAGACTTCTGCACCTCCTCATGGCTCTGTTTTCAGGCTTTAGAACATTTAGCCCGTGACGGGAGACTTTGACCAATCACAGGTCATTTCATTGAGTCAGTTGGGTCAGTTCTTTCTCATTTTACAGTTAAACCGTGAACTACAAGATGATTCTGAAAACATCTGAGGAGAGAAATAGGCATTAACGTAACATAATATTGATTCATATTTGATCAGCGCTGCCTAGTTTGACCGTTTGGTCGGAGTTAGTGAGTGATTGACAGCCAGCTCTCATAGACAGCAGCTGGACAGCAGACCTCAGATCAGCTCTTACTGCTTGTTTTCCTCCGGTATGTGAAATCTTGCAGATGTCGTTAGGAGCACTGGAGGACACAGAGGAACATGATTTTTTTCAGGTTACCTGTTTCATGTACTACTGTCACGATAGAGCGACCATTTTATAAAAATAACTTTTTTAAATCAAATTTGCTCCAATCTCGCCGACTTCAGCTTTAAGTACACTACTTAGTTGGTGTAATTAATGAGGAGGAAGACAGAAAACCAGCAGGATGAGGGGCCGTTCACATGCCGCCTTTTTAGCGCCCTCAAATCTATCGTTAATCAATGAAGATGCATGGAAGCCGCGCTCAAAAGCGAGAGCGACGCCGGTCGCCGTGTGCAAACGTTCCCAAGTGCCTATTTCCAGGTTGTGACGGCTGCGCCAAAGATAAAAATAGTTAAACTTTTGGAACACAGCAACGCATGTCATGTGACGAGGAATAACCAATCACAGCTGGCAGATACAGTATCTTTTCTTTCTTCCGTAAATATCAACCCACAAACTACGATACACACCTTTACAACAGACACGAGTGTGGCTAGTTTGGAGGAGAAAGTGATGACTTCTGTCTCGTGCAGCACCTCCGCCATCTTGGCTCTTTGTGTAGTCGAGTGGCATCAGGAAGAAGCCAATCACCTGCAGGTAGCTGGTGGACCAGTCTAGATTTTTTCCAAAGACATTTTGAATGTAACATCATATTTTTGGGCATAAATATTAAGACACAATGCGCTCAACTTACGATTGTACCTTGGAGACAGAGTGCTGGATCCTTAATGGGGATCATATAAATGGAAAGACGAGGACAGCACACCAAAGTTAAGTAGTAACTAGTCCGAGCAGTGCTCGAAAAAAAGCGTAAAAAAGCCGGTAGTCCGCCATCTTTGTTATTTGTTTCTGGTGCATGCTCATTACACAAAGCAACAACGGGCACAAAATGAGGAGACGCTCCGTTTTACACGTCCACACAGATACACAGTAACCGGCGTTTTTAAAAATCGGCACCTTAGACGCTATTTTCAAAAATAGAAAGGCCAAAACGTAGAGGAAAATATCTGTTTTTAAAAAATATCTGTATACATGTAGACGGGGCCTTCGTCTTTTCTGTTTCTAATGCTTCTTTGGTGCATTTTACACACTAAATGTCTTTGACATCAGACGGCTATCTGATCCAACAGAGATACATGAAGTGTGAACGTGATCTAAAAGTTCTTCTTTCTCTACATCAGTGACTCTGGACCGATTTGGCTTCTGACCCTCCGTCACAGGTAGCTATAACTGTTTCATCTGAATCTGTTTTAGAGTTAAAACTATTTTAAAAAGACACGATTAAAGAAAAGCCAAGTTCTGTCAGAGAGACAAAATGTTGTTTTTTTTAATCTTTCCAATTCTGTTTTTTGATGGTTATAAATGAATCCACCCATATCTTCATTTTGCTCTAAATGCTCTGACAATAATTCACTGAATTATTAGTGAAGATTCACTTTAAATTCTAGCAAATGTTTGCAAAGATACCAAATATGTCAAGGTGAATTTGGGGAAACAGAATGATGCACAAGAAATGTGCAAAAAAAAAAAGTTTGAATTTTTGTGACATGTTGTAAATATTAGTTATTAGCGCTCATCAGATGCACTAAGAGGATGTAATTGTGTGTATATCTTGTTAAATTCAGTGTGCAGAGGGAATAATCAGCAGCATTTTGGAACAGAAACCTTCAAACTTTAGCAGCAGCAGTGGAATAAAACGAGTGTTTAGATAAAAGATGTATTTACTTTATCTCCTAAAAACTCACATTTGGGGACCTTGATATCCTGCGTGGCGTCTAAAAGCATCTCAGGCTGCTGTTGGGGGAGGAAGAGGAGGAGGAGGAGGGTTTCCACGTCGCAGCATCGCCTCACTCACCAGCTGCCAAAAATACTGATGCGCTCAGAGTTTTCTTCTCCTCTCGTCTTTCTTCTTCTCCTGAAAGAACGGGTTGAAAAGTTCAGTGTGAAATCACATTGCCGTGCGATATAGAGCTGCAGTCAGGAATGAAAGCTGCCGTGCCCCCAAACAAACTGTGAATGTGTGTGTGTGTGTGTGTGCTTGTACGTCTATATTTGAGAGGACCGGTTTGAGTTTTAGTTTTCAGAGTGAGGACATTTTAATTCAAAAGACCTGTTTGAGGGTTCAGACTTGGTTTTAGGATTCCGGTTAGAGTTAGGGTTAGGTTAGAGTTAGGTTTAGGTACGGCTCTGCTGGATTCAACATAGAGAAAGTGACCTGGTACCAAAAGTGAGTTGTGTTTCCACTGCAGATAGAACCCTCTCAGTGTAGGTGGGATTCTCAGCTGATTATGGCCGTTCCAACATCTATTAGCTAAGCTTGGCTTTCCGGAATTTACATTAGTGATATACACAATGGCCATAACCCCATTCATGGCAATTTTCAAAGAGGTCCCTTGACGTCTGAATTTTTTTTCACAAAATGCCAAAAAAAAATAAACAGTTTTTTAAAGTATGTAAAATGTCTGAAAAACAATTCCGAAAAAAAAAATAATTAAACAAATTTAAGAAAAAGTCCTGAATATGTCTGAAAATCTCAGAAAGAAATTCCGAAAATTGTCCAAATAATGTCCTAAAAAAAGTAAAAAAAAAAATGTCCAAAAAAAGTCAGAATTGTTTTGAAAAAAAAGTCTGTAAAATGTCTGAAAACATTTCCGAAAAATTGTCAAAATGTAAAGAAAAAAATAAAAAGATAAAAAAAAAAAAAACTCCTGAAAATGTCTGAAAGTCTCAGAAAAAATTCTGAAAAATGTCAGAAAAAAGACAGAAAAATGTGTCAGAAAATGGTCCAAAAATTTCCTAAAAAAAGTCTGAAAAATGTTCAAAACAAGTCTGAAAAATTGTCCAACAAATGTCCAAAAAAGGTTTAAAAAAAAGTTTGAAAAATGTCCAAAAGAAAGGCAGAAGAAAAGTCAGATACTGGTGTTATTTGAAACTAGAAAACCTGATGAATCCATCAGTACCAACCATGTCATACTAGCTTGTCACGAAAGGAGGTTAAATAACGCTCCACACTAAATTTTGGTGAGGAAAAACTGTCATGGCCATTTTCAAAGGGGTCCCTTGACCTCTGACCTCCAGATATGTGAATGTAAATGGGTTCTATGGGTACCCACGAGTCTCCCCTTTACAGACATGCCCACTTTATGATAATCACATGCAGTTTGGGGCAAGTCATAGTCAAGTCAGCACACTGACACACTGACAGCTGTTGTTGCCTGTTGGGCTGCAGTTTGCCATGTTATGAATTGAGCATATTTTTGATTTTTTTTTTAATATTTTTAATCGCAATTCAATATTTTAATCGATTGACAGCCCAGTTTTTTCTGAAACGTCACCGTAAAACAGTTAGTGAAAGCGTAACGCATTTTCCTTTATTTACTCAGGGGCAGCGATGAGCCCAGTGCATTCTGGGTGTTGTAAGTTTTCTACCTTTTGAGTTTAAAAATACCACAGCCCCAATTTTATAAAATATTTGCGTCTTTCTACTGCATCGACAGCCTAGTTTTATGAAAAGACCATATTTCTAGCAGTGAAATACTTCTTTAAGGTTAGAGTAAGGGGCTGTATTATGTCAATGAGTGTCCTCACAAAGATAGAAGTACAGGTGTGTGTGTGTGTGTGTGTGCATGTGTTCGCCGAAGTGCGTTTATCGTTCTGCCTTTTAGCTCCATATTCATACAGTGTGTTTGTGTGTGTGTGAGATATTTTCCTTTGAATTGCTCCATTTAACAGAAGGCCATGTGTGTGTGTGTGTGTGTGTCTGTGTGTGTGTGTGTGGAGGCTGCAGATGAGAGTGTTTCCGCGGCGACGCAGATGCAGCAACACTCTGCTCCCATATGGGCGCTCGCACTCGGAGGGTTTGTGGGTGAAAACACTCCTCTTGACAAACAGTGAGCTCGTCAGCAACTCGTGACTGACTGACGTCTCGCAGGTTGAGTTAAATCTGTACAAACACCGGCAGGGAGACGGAGACGGAGGTGGAGGTGGAGGTTCAACGGGATGTTTAGGGTGTTGATGTGCTCCACCTCAGTCAGGTGCTCACAGATGGAAAATCACAACTCGGCGGCTCTTGAACTGCTGAATATCGTTGATTTGAAGCATTCAGTGAAAGTTATTTTTTGATTTTGGAATTTATCAAGTCGAACCACTCGTCTGGATCTACACCTGTTACTGACGTAGTTTCACAGCAGGTCCTTTAAAGTGCCTAAAAATTTTATCGCGATTAATCACAAATTAATCACACATTTTTTATCTGTTCAAAATGTACCTTAAAGGGAGATTTGTCAAGTATTTAGTACTCTTATCAACATGGGAGTGGGCAAATATGCTGCTTTATGCAAATGTATGTATATATTTATTATTGGAAATCAATTAAAAACACAAAACAACGACAAATATTGTCCAGAAACCCTCAAAGGTACTGCATTTAGCATAAAAAATATGCTCAAATCATAACATTGCAAACTGCAGCCCAACAGACAACAGTCACGTGAGTCATTAATATCGTCAGTCCCGTAAGTCCCGCGAGTCGTTAGTAGCGTCAGTCCCGTAAGTGAAGTGAGTTGGGACTGAGAATGTGTTGTTAAGACACGTGAAAGCTTCAAAATTCATGAGTGGGATATTGATGGACGTCTTTATATCGTAAAAACCCATTGACTTTCAGACAAGAGAACAAGAAGTGATAAGATGCTAACTCATTTCCAGGTTTTAGGACTCATTCCTGCAGCAACGGTACACATAAATATGGCCGCCGCTCTGACCATCCTGATTGATTTAAATGGTAATATCCGTTCTACTCCGTTTCCATTTCTATGGCTCCATCTGAAGTGTTGCTAGAGAAGCATCCTCTCCTCACACCTTTCTGACGTCGAGGCCCTTTCTGTCAATTTCTCTTCAACTTTGTGAAACCGACGTTCCAACATTCACACCCACTTCACACGGCGATTGGCCAGATGTGGGCAGCTGAGAAACGTCTTCACACAACTACTTCTGCCACTTTTCGTGTGAACAACCCTAACCGTGAACGTCTTCCAGGAAGAGATTGCCCAAAAAGCGTGCATCGTTATCTTATATCCCACTCCTCTATACCAGCAGATCAGACTGGTTGTACTGGGAAGCTTCCAGGTGTGGAGCTGAAAAAGAGGGCTGCTCTTTGAAAAAGTACCCGAGGTAAATAAAGGTTAAACAATAATAATAATAATAAATCTGGGTGTGTTATTTTCCCACTTGAGTTCAGTCAAAGATCTTCAGATTGGTAAGACCCACCACTCTGTCCTCCTGCCTGATTGTAATAAAGTGCTCTGCTAAACTCCTCAGAGTGGAGCATCTTTCTCCGGGGAGCCATCTTTGAGAAGGTGAAGTTATTAGTTTTGGGGACGAAGGCTCCCTTTCTGTGTAATGACTCCAGTTCTCATTTATTCTGATAAACCTGTTTAAAAGGGACACTGGGACAGACTTTTTAAAAGTTATAACTCACTTCTTGTACCTGCAGTCCTCCTTACCAGAATTATTTTAGATAGATTATCAGCAGCTACATAAATGAATATGTTTATTAAGATTCTCCGTCATCCAGCTGGTTGAACATCGTGAATATTATACCTGCTAAACACAGCCCAGTCCCCAGGGAAAAAAGTTGTCATTGTACGTTTCTGCAAACCGGCGATACGTTGAATGTTGACATGTTTGCATTTGGGCAGAGCAAGTGACGTAGTACATGGATCGACCGTTATTGAAAGTTATGTGTTATAAAAGTTACGTGGTGTAATAACGAGTTTTCAATAGGTTAGTTAATGAGTTTAACGAGCGAGAAAGTCCACTAAGGGTTGGTGGGAGGTTTGGTGGTTCACCGTTGTTCCATGTGTCCCATGTGAAACCAAAAGTAAGCGTTGACTTTACGCTTGTTACGTAAGAAAGTCCGCTAAGGGCGGTTGTTGTTACGTCACGTTGCTCCGTTACATTGTTACGTTTCATTGTTACGTGACATTGTTACCTTCCGTTGTTATGTTCCGTTGTTATGTTTTGCTCTTATGTTACAACTTTACGTTGTTACGTTACGTTGCAATGTTAAGTTGTAATGTTAAGTTGTGATGTTAAGTTGTAATGTTAAGTTGTAATTTTACTTTGTAATGTTACATTGTAATGTTACGTTGAAATGTTACGTTGTAATGTTACGTTTTAATGTTACATTGTTACGTTACAATATTACGTTGCAATGTTACATTGTAATGTTACGTGGTAATGTTACGTTGTAATGTTACGTTTTAATGTTACGTTATAATGTTACGTTTTAGTGTTACGTTTTAATGTTACGTTGTTACGTTACGTTGCTACGTTACGTTGCTATGTTACGTTGTAATGTTACATTGTAATGTTACGTGGTAATGTTACGTGGTAATGTTACGCTGTAATGTTACGTGGTAATGTTACGCTGTAAAGTTACGTTGTAATGTTATGTTTTAATGTTACGTTTTAATGTTACGTTTTAGTGTTACGTTTTATTGTTATGTTTTAATGTTACGCCGTTATGTTGCTACGTTACGTTGCTATGTTACGTTGTAATGTTACATTGTAATGTTACATGGTAATGTTACGCTGTAATGTTACGTGGTAATGTTATGTTTTAAAGTTACGTTTTAATGTTACGTTTTAGTGTTACGTTTTATTGTTACGTTTTAATGTTACGCCGTTATGTTGCTACGTTACGTTGCTATGTTACGTTGTAATGTTACATTGTAATGTTACATGGTAATGTTACGCTGTAATGTTACGTGGTAATGTAACGCTGTAAAGTTACGCTGTAATGTTATGTTTTAATGTTACGTTTTACGTTTTAATGTCACGTTTTAATGTTACGTTGTAACGCCGTTACGTTGTTAGGTTGTAATGTTACAATGTAATGTTACATTTTAATGTTACGTCGTTACGTTGTTACGTTGTAATGTTGTAATGTTACGTTGTAATGTTACGTTGTAATGTTACGTTCTAATGTTATGTTTTAGTGTTATGTTGTAATGTTACTTTGTAAGGTTACGTTGTAATGTTACGTTGTTGTTACGTTATGTTACGTTGTTACGTTACCTTGTTACATTACGCTATTACATTACGTTATTATTTTAACACAGACCTTTTTAACCTTAACCAAGTAATTTTGTTGGAAAATGAAGACACCTATATGCCAAGCCTTTAAAATTACCTGGAGTGACGCCATTAGCAGCTTATCATCACTGACTACATTTACATACACAAAATATCTGTTTTTTGACCTTATTCTGAAAAAGACAATATTCCTACTAAGCTGTTTACATGTCTAATAAAAATGTATGTTGCACCGTTTACATGCAGCCGTTCATACTCCAAGTCTTTCATAGTGTTTAAAAGTAGGTATGTTGCTTCGTTTCTTTTGGACATGCATCTCTGCAAACTGAGAAAACAGAGCTGACTGTAAACAGACAAGAGGACGTGTGTCGCGAACTGCCGTAAAAACCCTGATTGAGACACATGAATGTGCTGTATACATACATGTCCAAAGAATTCTCCTAAAACCTGAATAATATCAGCATATCACACATGTCTTAATCTGAAAATGCTCGATTCGGAATAAGTCCTAATTCAGAATATCCAAACTGTTTACGTGACCCGTATCACATTCAAAATACTGTCATATTGGGAATATTAGTGTGCATGTAAACGTAGTCACCGTCTTCTGGCTAAAACAAAGTTCGATTGTCGAAAAACAAAACAGAAATCTGGATGAAAATCAGTTTAAATCAATATTATCCTTTAAAAAAATCGGCACATTTTTCAGTACACTGAAAAAGTGTAAACGACGAGCTTCAAGTGTTACACTCCTGCCTAAATATTTATGATGATGGGTTAAATGCAGCGGAGGGATTTCACTTCAGGGGTGAGTAAAATCTAACAGCTGCTTCGGTGGATCTGCTCAGTGCTGACCAGTTACAAGCTGTGGTTATAATGGCATGCCCCCAGTGTGGAGCTGTGGTTATAATGGGAAGCCCCCAGTGTGGAGCTGCGTGAATTCTGCTGCAGCTCGCAAACCTGCTGCGCACGAAGGTTAAAAAATAATAAAGTGCAGCGGGATGGCTCATCGTGGGTTTCCTGGCGAGGCCCAATATCTGGTGTGATCGGAGTAAGCGCCTCTCTGTTGACAAGCAGCCGCCCATTAAAGCATGATTCACACGTCGGCTCCACTCCTGATTAAATTTCTCCTAACACACCTCCTCGATTTGCCGCCACAGATAACCAGATCTTTATTGCTCCAGATGAGGAACAAGTCTTTACCGAAAAGCAGCATCTTGAGTCGTCACAAACAGCTGGATGTGAGCTGAATATGTGAAATCAAATTTTCCTTTCACCAAACACGATGAGGACAGAACATGAATTTCTCTATTTTCTGTCTTTTCTCTATCGCCCAAAATATTTGAACAACCTGTTCTTTTGCCTCTTTTGTTTCTTTTTCCTATTAAATTGTCATTCGGTGACGTGTGTTTCATCATTTTATACAAATTGTGATAGTCGCAAGTTGAACAGCAGGCAGACGCTCAAAGGGAGAGAGAGAGAGCCGACCGGCCTTGTATCGAGAGGAAACAGTCTTTTTTTTACTGATGTATGAGCAGCACAAAGGTTTTTACAATTTTTTCAAGCATTCATTTTGTCTTCAAACAGCTGAATGAGACTGAAAACTTTAAACTCAGAGAGTCCCGTGATGCCGTTTAAAGCGCAGAGGGTCGACTTCAAGCAGCGCAGAGATTCAGATTCACATGATGAAGTTATTATTCTATCCCAGTCTGCACAGACTGAACTTTATATTTAAGATTGAGAGACATGTTGTGCACGTTGTGCATAACACGTCATGACCTGCTGAACATAAATCTAAAAGATAGACACAGTCTCTCTTGAAGCTGCAGTAGTCAGTATATTTTTGGCATCATTGGGCAAAAATTCCATAATAACCTGTGTTCTGATAGAAAACTAGACTTCTACACCTCCTCATGGTTCTGTTTTCAGGCTTTAAAAAATCTAGCCCGTGACGGGAGACTTTGACCAATCACAGGTCATTTCATTGAGAGAGCGTTTCTATTGGCTGTGCTCCGGTCATGTTATCAGAACTTGGTGTTCCTTCAACAGATTCCACAATGGCGGCGGCGTCACAAACTTTCTCATTTTACAGCTAAACCGTGCACTACAAGATGATTCTGAAAACATTTGAGGAGAGAAATAGGCATTAACGTAACAGAATATTGATTCATATTTGATCAGCGCTGCCTAGTTTGACCGTTTGATCGGAGTTCAGAGTGATTGACAGCCGGCTCTCATAGACGGCAGCCGGACAGCAGACCTCAGATCAGCTCTGACTGCTTGTTTTCCTCCGGTCTGTGAAACCTTGCAGATGCCGTTAGGAGCACCGGAGGACACAGAGGAACATGATTTTTTTCAGGTTACCTGTCTCATGTACTACTGTCAGGATATAGCGACCGTTTTATAAAAATAACTTTTTTTAATCATATTTGCTCCAATCTCGCCTACTGCTGCTTTAACCTCAGTACACATATAGTATGTGCCATATATATGTTGGATTCTATACTGGTTATTCCAAAAACACACTCTAAAGTTCAGCAAAAGCTAAAATGAGGCTTCAGCAGTCAGACAAATCAAAAAATGCCGGTGTTGTGTTCTAGTAACAAAACTTACATGCGACTTCCAGTGCGTACAGTATCCCTCCACCGAGGAATCACTGTGGAAACACAAAGAGGGAATTTTATTTGGAACAAGAAGCAGGAGATCACGGGAATAATGGTTACAGCCACCAATAACTCTTCCAATATAATACAGGAATGTGATTATTGTATTAAGACAGAAACAGTCTGAACGTGTCCTTTGATACTGGAAATAGAAACTATTGTCTAACTGTGTGTTCTGACAGACTGAAAAGTGATTTTATGTGCTGGTGCGATTCATTGTACAAGGTCAATGGAAAGATGCAAAAAAAAAAAAAAAAATCCTGTCTGTCCTGGATTTATGAGTCTGTTTCATAAACGTACAGAGAGGAGAGGAAGAAGGAGACAGACTGGAGGGAAATAACAGAAAGAAGTGAGTTGAGTCGGAGGCTGAGCTGAAAACAAATAATAAACACAAACCGTCCAGTGGTCAAAATAAATCA
>CAKAKR010048460.1:0-14252 GCA_916700685.1 Adelosebastes latens | reverse complement strand
TGGATTCAACAGAAAACTGAAAAGGCTCTAAATATTACAGAGGATGCCCCTTACTAAAATGAAGTTTATTCAAGTGTTCAAGTTCACTTTTTATGTACAGAGATATACTTAACAAAAGTATACATAAGTATACTTGGCTCATACTGACAAGTATACAGAAAAGTCTAAGTATACTTGGCTCATATTGACAAGTATATAGAAAAGTCTAAGTATACTTGGCTTATACTGACAAGTATACAGAAAAGTCTAAATATACTTGGCTTATACTGACAAGTATACAGAAAAGTTTAAGTATACTTGGCTCATACTGACAAGTATACAGAAAAGTCTAAGTATACTTGGCTTACAGGCCTACTTGTATTTACTCTTTTGATCGATATATACTAAAGTAAAGTATAATTAAGTATTCTTGCCTTATAGGCCTACAGAATGGTGTACTTGGCCTATAGTTGCACTTACTTCTTGATAGATTAGCCTATTAAAGCGTGTACTGTACATCTGCCAAAGCATTCCTAAAAAATAAAACATTCTCTTGTGCACTCCTGAAGTAAATAGTAAAAACTTTGGGTGGAAAAAAATCACCATTGCTTTGGGAATTTAGTCCGTGCATACTTTCCTCCCATGCATCCATCTGCCGCTCTCACGCGAGGCTACTCCTCCATTTGAATGTATGAATCTTCGGCCCCAGGCTCAGATCTCATCTCCCACTCACTTGGCAATCCAGACACACACTTATCAAGCCCGTCACTTCAGTAATTGAAATGCATGACCAATTTCATTGCCCGTATCTATAATCTTTTTTCATTAGAGCAAATTGCTTTTTGATGGAACAGGCAATTTCATCATACAAGACCTTTCCCATGTGAAATGTGGGGAAAAGTTAAATATGGGAGAGGGAGGACGTCATCAGTATGGATGCTGTATATGTATTGGAAAGTTATTGGAAGTGTTGTCATGTCCGTGAGTGATCTTTGATATTTAATAAACAGAGTCCAGAGGGACAGGCATGAAGATAGAGGCCGGTATTTCAAGCATGAAAGTAAATATTGTTTATTAGATGCGGTGTTGCCGTGTGCTGACTGCTCTTCTTCTTTATCGTTTTGGGAATTTACCCTTTTAATCACAGCACTGGATCAGACTGTCATGAAACAAAAAATATCACATGTCACTTAAAGCGGCAGTAGGCAGAAAGTTTTTGGCGTCATTGGGCAAAAATTCCATAATAACCTTTCAGCATGTTGTAATTCAAGTGTTCTGAGAGACTTTTGCTCCTCCTCATGGCTCTGCGTTTTATTAGCCTGTGACGCTAGACTTTGGCCAATCAGAGGTCATTTCAGAGAGAGAGCGTTCCTATTGTCAACAGGCAGCTGTCAATCACTCGCAAACTCCAATCAAACGGTCAAACTAGGCAGCGCTGATCAAATATGAATCAATATTCTGTTACTGTAATGCCTATTTCTCTCCTCAAATGTTTTCAGAAACATCTTGAAGTGTACTATTTAGCTGTAAAATGAGAGAGTTTGCGCTGGCTGGTGGGCGGTGCTTGGTGTTGCATCAACAGATCTCAACATGGCTGCCAGATCACAAACTTTCTCATTTTACAGCTAGGCATAGGCATTACAGTAACAGAATATTGATTCATATTTGATCAGCGCTGCCTGGTTTGACAGTTTGATTGGAGTTTGCGAGTGATTGACAGCTGCTCAGAGACGGCAGACTCCAGATCAGCTCTGATTGGTTGTTTTCCTCCGGTCTGTGAAATCTTGCAGATGCCATTCGGAGCACTAGAGGACACAGAGGCATTTTTTTTTCAGATTACCTGTCTCATGCACTACTGTCAGGATATAGTGACCGTTTTATAAAAATAACTTATTTTTATATTTGCTCCAATTCTACCACTGCTGCTTTATTATCGACTTGAAGGACAGTATGATTTATACGCGTGGTTGTTTGTGGTTCAGGGACAAGACCACCATCACAGAGCTGACTTGTTGAAGGACCCAGGTGATGCGTGGGCTTTTGTCCAAACATTGGTGAATCACGAATGTTCCACAGTCAGACAGTTTTGTGCTATTAAATCAGAGAGACACATCAGTCCTATTTGTGCGTGGCTCTGTGGATGTCCTCTGAGTCATTCATCCATTAGACCGAGATAAACTAGAAGAGGACTAACAGGTTGTACATGAGCTGCCAAGTTGAATAAACACTGCACTGCTGCCACCTAGTGGTTCCTAAACATATCTGTCTGCCATCGTTTAACATTTTGCAAGGCTGCTTGGGTTTGGAAAAAAACTTATTATCCATCATCCCAGGGTTGGAGACATAAAATCCCACATCATAAAGGAACACATATTATACAAACCTTATAGGAATACAAACTGGCAGTGAGACACTATGTATGCACTCGTTGAGTCATTTGTAAGCCACAAAATAAAAAATGACTGGAAGAAATAAAAAGGAAATGATACAGTAAAAGGCAGGTGGAACAACAGAAAAGATTTCTACACAGCACCAGCAGGGGACAGTGATGTCCCATCATAGACTCTACTGTATGGCTGGACCCGCCACCAGGAGGATGAGGGGGGATGGAAAACTCACATCAAGTCACATTTCTTCTACTCTGCAGTTCTCAGGTAGATCTCATTTCTTTTACTGCTCTTCAGAAGGAGAAGGATCCTGTGGAATGTGAAAATGAAGACTGGATCAC
Source organism: Adelosebastes latens (assembly GCA_916700685.1). Lineage (NCBI taxonomy): Eukaryota > Metazoa > Chordata > Actinopteri > Perciformes > Sebastidae > Adelosebastes > Adelosebastes latens. The sequence continues at coordinate 11,545 of CAKAKR010048460.1, read as the reverse complement.
ACTTATTATGCCTTGGAGGTAAATCCAGGACAGAAAAAGGGTTCCAGCCCCTCCTGGACTTTCTCATTTAACAAGCCTCAGTGACAGATGGTTTCTATAACCTGCAGCTAGAAGAGAACAAGAATTTATTCCTATATTTTTCAAACGCAAAATCAGTCATCTCAGGCAGATGTCTCCATTGACGTTGAGTTGAAAATAAATGTATGTACTGTGCAAAATTACAGGAAGAATAGTTATGGTGGATGCTTGTCCTGTGTCAAGTAGGCCCCTATTGATACCCTGAACCACTACCACCATCATCTGTCTGAGCCCTGTACTCTGTCACCTTCAAGTAAACAGTTTAAACAGATTTAAAGGGGACAAATCGTGCTCATTTCCAGGTTCATACTTGTATTTTGGGTTTCTACTAGGGCTGTCAATCGATTAAAATAGTTAATCGCGATTAATCGCAAATTAATCGCACATTTTTCATCTGTTCAAAATGAACCTTAAAGTATTTAATACTCTGTGTGTGTACTTGACTATGACTTGCCCCAAACTGCATGTGATTATCATAAAGTGGGCATGTCTGTAAAGGGGGGACTCGTGGGTACCCATAGAACCCATTTTCAATCACATATCTTGAGGTCAGAGGTCAAGGGACCCCTTTGAAAATGGCCATGCCAGTTTTTCCTCAACAAAATTTTGCGTACATTTTGAGTATTATTTAGCCTCCTTCTCGACAAGCTAGTATGACATGGTTGGTACCAATGGATTCCTCAGGTTGATGCCAGTATTCTAGCTCTAAAACCCCCCTCCTGCTCTGATTGGCTTGTGAGAAAAATATGGTGCACCTTTGCAAAGGTAGTTCTCAAGCTGTGGGCGATATATTCTAATGAGCCTGCATGTGACATAGGAAGGGGAGCCAAATCTGAATGGCTTGTTGGATCACATGGGCCCAATCCCAATGTCCCCCCCTAAGGCCTTAAACCCTGAACCCTCAGGGACTTGACTGACGTCACCTGGTAAATGGTTGAGTGTGAGAGGCTGCAAATGGTAATGGTTATGGCTTGAAATGGTATAAATATGAATGGGACAGCACTTTGCAGCGACATATTTACCTTGATGACGCCAATATTGGGGTTTTATTTTTTACGTTTTTTACCGCCTGATGTTAACGTTGTCCAGTCTCTTGCCTTACGAGAGAAGAGGTAACCATATCGTGTAATTCAATATGCCATGTTGAGCACCCATGTGCCGTCCTCTTTGTTTACCTTTTTCATTTTAACGCCTGCGGGCTTCCCCTGGAAATCCTGTGTTTAATGTCACAAAGCTATGATTTGTGAGTAATTCCTCAGAAATGCTGACTTATGGAAAGTGTGCATAAAGGGCTCAAAATGTCTGCGAGAGAGCCCTCAAGCACTTTGACGATTTAACAGCCCTAAATCCTCGCAGACTTTGCAGGAACGTGCCTCAAAGTCTGCGAGTGTGGACATTGGGATTAGGCCATGTGATCTATCAGTCCACAAAAAACTGACTGAGTTGTCTTATTTTACAGTTTGTGGGTTGGGCTGGCACTCCAGATACCCAAATGTATGTGAACAAGCACTGCAAAAGTGAGTTTTTTCCTCTTTGAATAAGAATATGCACCATATGAGCACGGTATACATTTAAACAATGAAGGTATGAAAACTAGCTTTTAGGTTTACGACCCTAATTTCAATGTTAGAGGTGCAAATTCCCAAACAAATTTGCAATTAATCAAATAACCTGGAACTTCTGGGGGCCCTGAGGGTGTAAGGGTCCCTGGAAGTTGCTGAATTTACCTGGTTGGTAATCCAGTCTGGCCCCGAGTCAGTTAGCTATATCAACCATCGGCATTTTCATTCAGTCAAGTCAAGAGGAATGTGTGGAATATAAAAGAGGGCATCTCTTTTGATCTCCGTCTTACTCCAACAAGGGTGGAGTTCAGTGCTAAATCTAATGCCATCAGGAATGTGTTTGATATGCTCGTATGTCAAAACAAATAGAAGGAAGTTTGGTTCTTGTGAACTGCCAGAGTACAAAAGAGGGCGGCTGTGGCTCAGAGGGTAGAGCAGGTTATCCACCAATCGGAAGGTCGGTGGTTCAATCCCCGGCTGCTCCAGGTCACATGTCTATGTCCTTGACACTTAACCCCAAATTGCTCCCAAAGGCATAGCCATCAGTGTGTTGCCTGATGGGCAAAGCTGGCACCTTAGCAGCCATCAGTGTATGAATGTGTGTGTGAATGGGTAAACGCTGACATTTAGTGTAAAGCGCTTTGAGTGGTCGGAAGACTAGAAAAGTGCTATATAAATGCAAGTCCATTTACCATTTACAAAGATGGGGAGTTTACCTTTTCAAACTTGACAACATAAATGTTCTAAATGGGTCCCTTTGCATTTCCTTTTGCACTGTTTGTTAATATAATGTAGTAGCTGACAGGAAGTTAACTTGGACCACAGCTGTTGCCCTAGCAACAATGAAAATAGACCATATCACAGTTGTAAAAGGTCAGTTTATTTCCTGTTGCAGTGTATGTGAATGACATAAAACTGACAAGAAGTAAACATGGACCTGAGCTGTTGCCTAGCAACGCAATTCTGAAACACCTTATAGTGTTGGACAGGAACGCGCTGGACTTGATTTAACTGACATGAGCACAGAAGGAGAAGCAGTCAGCAGGTCCCATTTATGCAGAGCTGTTTATTTTAAAAGGCAGATTTCTTAATAGTTCTTTGGCTGCCTCTGTCTGTGTGATTTTAGCTCTGCAAAGAGCATCAACAGATATTGTGCAATAATGAGGAACTGAATTAACTCGCAGAACAAACACTTCGTGTCTGAGGTCATAGACAGAAGAACAAAAGGAGGAAGGCAGCACACAGTACAGTAAAGCCTCTCATTAAGTGGAAGTGATTACACCTGAGGGGGGCGGGTCCTTTCCTGGCAGGAGCATCTAGGTGTGGTCATATCATCACTTTCTGGAGACTTTTATCATATTGCACTTTGACACTTTTGATGTGCCTTCATAATGTTGGATATTGTTGACCAGCGATATAGATTGGCCACTGCAGTTAACCCTTGTGTATTTTAACACTTTATTTATTTTTGTATTTTAACATTGTCATATTTGTATTTTTAGATGATTTTTTTGTGTCTGAATGACTTGTTTATGTATATCTGTTTTTGTAAACTCACTGGCCTCAAATTGCCCCTTGAGGGACAAATGATGTATCATAAATTGAATGGATAATATGGATAATACAGGGCATCGATGGTGGATAATGTCAGAGGATATTATTAAATTTTTATGAAATACAACAAAGGGCTCTTTACGTTTCACATCATAGTTTGAAACTAGCTAGCATTTCCTTAGATCTTATCCAGTATTTCACAGAAAGCTAAAAAGTGCAGAAAAAAGTAAATAAGAAAAAAGAAATTGTAATTTTATGTAACATAAATCCTTCTTTCTTATTTGTTTAAAGGTGCTAAATACTAGATTGGGAGCATTTCTATTGCCTCCGCACAGCTCTCAACATGGTGAGGGCTGAGCCGGCGGCTCGCAGCTAACCCGGAGGGTGGGTGCTATACGCTTCCGTAACGGCGCCGTCGGTCGGACCAGCTAGCCAGTGGCTGGCTAGCTCACATGCACGAACATGCACTAAAAGGCGTGCAAACAAAGGGAGGCTCGGATTACAACACACACATACAGAGTGACTTTATGTATTCAAAGAGCAAATAGTTGTTTGCTGCTATATTAATGCTCTGAATATCGTATAGAGACTTTTTCTTGTGACCCCTTTGGGGGTCCCAACCCCCAGGTTAGGAACCACTGAATTAGATAACAGCAAATATACGGTGATAAATAAAGTTACCACTGTTTTTTTTTTCAGCAATGCATATTATAAAAAGGCATCTATTCTATAAAATTGTTGCAGAATATTCCTGTCAACTGTATTGTATTTAACCCCAGATTGTTGCTCTTGATGTCGCAGGTTGAGTACAGACTAGACTGTTGTTTTCTGTTGTGGCTGGCATCACTGCTCTGCAGGCTGACAGCTGACGTGTTGGAGAGACACTGGAGTGACAGGTCTGGTCCAGGGTCAGCGGCAGGCCAGTCATCTGGGTCTGCGAGAGACTCTTGACCACCCGGGTCGCTCTTTGTCAGCAACATGCCATGCATAAATCTCCTTTGTTGCCGAGGTCCTCTGGTAGACTTTGAGACCGTTTTTTATCAGGACAGCTATACGCGATGTTAAACAGAAGGAGCTGTGGCTCTTAATGACCGGTTGCAGAATGTTGTGGTGAGCCATATTGCGTTTTATTTGGGCACCCCTGTGGATATATTTGAGCGAGAAATTGTAGGCAATCATAGTAATTCTCTCTGAAGAAGGTCCAATATCCAAATATAATGTACTATTCAATACTAGCCCCATCCAAATTCAGTCACTTCAGCAGCTCTTGACTAGGGACTCAGCTTTAATTGCTTTAATTGGTGTCTTCTGATCACATAATGAGAACATTGTAGGGCAGAAACAATCAAGTTGCAGTGCTCAACCTCTCATGACTGAATTACTTTTCCTCATTACATCTGAAACATGATCTCAGTCTCATGGGCCTCTTCTGATTAAACTATATATCTTCCTTTACAGCAGTAAAGCCAAGCTGCAGGTTTAAATGAACTAAATGGTGAATGTTGCACCAAGAATTTGGATATTTATCACACATATTAAAGTAAGTTTTCATATCAGGAAATTGTTCCTGGATCCTGAACGAGCATCATGACCTGAATAAAATAAGTTAAATTTATATCCGCTGGCAACGAAACATCGAAGCAAATTCTCATTCATTGGTAGCTTAAATTTAATTTTGGGAGTTTGATTTTGAAAAAAAGTCCAAATGATTACTTAAGCCGAGCGCAGAGAGAGAGAGAGAGATTGACTTGAAAGGATCCCATATGTGCATTCATCTTCTCTGCCGTCGGTCCCGCAGAAGTCGGCGAGGTTCAGATTGGACCGGCCGCTCCAATCACAGAGCGGAGCGGGGCTGATTATAGGGCAATCATTTAAATGGTGGAGATGACATCAGCAACCAGAAAGTGGCTGACTTTATTTGGTCTCGCGGGGGTGGCAGTGAGAAAGGCCCGAGGCACAATGTGACTGTGAAATGACCGTGCTACCAGAGTAAATTGGGCTCAGAGAAGTTTTGTTGACTGCAGATGTCATTACAAACAAACCAAAAGTGCATTAAAGCGGCAGTAGGCGGAATAATTTTGGACATTGGGAAAAAAAATCCATAATAACCTTTCAGCATGTTGTAATTCAAGTATTCTGAGAGACTTCTGCTCCTCCTCATGGCTCTGTTTTCAGGCTTTAAAAAATCTCTTTTTTCAGATTACCTGTCTCATGCACTACTGTCAGGATATAGTGACCGTTTTATAAAGATAACTTTTTTTTAAATCATATTTGCTCCAACCTGCCTACTCCAGCTTTAACTGAAAGGAGGGAAATTAAAATCATGCACTATCCAATTAGCAAATAGAGTCTATTTGAGTCTGTTTCATGGACGTAGAAAACTCTACTGTAATATGACAGTAGAAGAGAGTTTTGTTTATCTCCCTGTTGTGGCCAGAGCTCTATTGTAGCATATTTCTATACTTCTGCTCTTGAAATTATATACACTTCCTCCCCCTGGCATGCACTCTTCACCTCAGCTCTGTTTATGGCTTGTTAGGCTTAAATACATCATCCTCTCCTCCTCTTCTTTGTCCTGTCTCTCCTCCACATCCAGCTCCATCCCCCATGCGCCGCCGCCGCAACTCTGTCCTCTCTTTTTTCCTCGCCAAAACCACACGCCTGTACTAGAGCGGCAGACAAAGACACAAACACAAATTGGCAACCTCTGGGTCAAGCCCGCATGATAGAGACAGTCTCAGTGGCTGGAGGCAGGAATTCAAGAAAACGGACGAATACAGTTTTATTGCTACCTACCTAAAACAGTTAATTACATATGGTCGCTGATGTGGAATCTTTTCTGTAGGCTGTCTGTGAACAAACTCTGCGGTTCTTTGCAAGCTGCCTATTTGACCTTCTCTGTGCATTTCCCTCACACTGGTAGCGCAACATTGACACGTGCTGTGAGCTAAGGATATTCACAGGCGAAGAGACAAGGACCTTCCAGTTTAAGGCAACAAAAGACTCCTTGATCATATTCACAACAGACCCCCTCTAACATTTAGTGTCAGAGGGCTGGTGAAGAGCACCGCTCTCCTTGACACCATGCATGGCCCTCTTATGCTCCTTCCTGACTTCCATGTTGCGCGAACTGGTGCCAAACTAAAAATACTGTTTGTGTTTGTAGTTCCACTATACAGGGTGTCAAAACAGAGAGCTGCACATAGGATCCATGTGTTTGCTGTTAAGGCACAAGACAACTCTACTGTGTGTATGAGGAGCTGTGTATAAATGGACTAAGAGTACATCAACGTAAATATCCACACACACACACATATACTGTATATGCAGGGAGGTAGAAACAAGACTGAGATTCATACTAGCAGCTCTGTGAGCCTTTGCTTATAGGCACTAGGATGCTTTGGGCTAAATGTTCATGTCAATATGCTAACAACCTCAGGAAGACAATGCTAACATGGTGATGTTAAGACAACATTCTCACTCCCAACTTGTCAAATACCAACACTTGCCCTACACTTCAAACTATGACAATCTATAGGTACCCCTCTAGCGTCAGTTTTGAATGTGTCGTGGCAACGTATTCTCATGCAACGGTTCGTATGATATCTTACGAAAAAGTTATTCCTCTTTTTTTCGTTCGTTTTCCTACGAATGTCCAGCAACACGTGGCAATTTCTGTTTGATACATGCATACAGTCTTTTCAAAATAAACTTCCGTATCCATAGGAAACAACTTCCTTAGGTTTAGGAAAAGATCGACTTGGTTAGGATTAGGCACTAAAACTACTCAGTTAGGTTTAGGCACTAAAACTACTCAGTTAGGTTTAGGAAAAGATCGTGATTTGGCTTAAAATAACTCTGGATGTGATGTTACTTAAAGCTGAAGTAGGCGAGATTGGAGCAAATATGATTAAAAAAAGTTATTTTTATAAAACGGTCGCTATATCCTGACAGTAGTATATGAAACAGGTAATCTGGAAAAAATCATATGCCTCTGTTTCCTCCGGTGTCCTTCGGTACTCTTAACGGCATCTGCAAGATTTCACAGACTGGAGGAAAACAAGCAGTCAGAGCTGATCTGAGGTCTGCTGTCCGACTGCTGTCTATGAGAGCCAGCTGTCAATCACTCGTGAACTCCGACCAAACGGTCAAACTAGGCAGCGCTGATCAAATATGAATCAATATTATGTTACGTTAATGCCTATTTCTCGCCTCAAATGTTTTCCGAATCATCTTGTAGTGCACGGTTTAGCTGTAAAATGAGAAAGTTTGTGACGCCGCCGCCATTGTGGAATCTGTTGAAGGAACACCAAGTTCTGATAACATGACCGGAGCACAGCCAATAGGAACGCTCTCTCTCAATGAAATGACCTGTGATTTGGACAAAGTCTCCCGTCACAGGCTAGACTTTTTTAAAGCCTGAAAACAGAGCCATGAGGAGGTGCAGAAGTCTAGTTACTCTCAGATCACTTGAATTACAATATGCTGAAAGGTTATTATGGAATTTTTGCCCAATGATGCCAAAAATATATACTGCCTACTGCCACTTTAAATACGTAACTTAAGTGACAAATAAATCTGACTTCTGGTTTTACATGGGACACGAACGCCGGTCTCCTGGGCGAAAGTCTGGTATTTTTCGACCCACTCATCCACCCCAACGGACTCCCTACGCGCAACTCTTTATATTTCCTTGTGTTTTGTCTATTTGCATGTCTTTTCTTAAGTTGCAGTGCGTTGAGCTTTCAGGGCCACCGTAGAGATCGATCTCACCCTCTCACTAGCTTTGTTTTTGCCCCCCCAACCAAGGCAACTTTCTGAAACCCAACAATCAATCAAGCACGCCTGGTTCGTGCAGCAATGGCAGGTGCGGCGGGGTGAAAAAGTTAGCAGGGTTTGAACTTCTCTGTTTTTTTTCCATGATTCATCATGTCTCTCCCCCCTGAATGACGGCAGGCATTTCGTCACACTTTGAGTGCGGCCGTTCAGTTCAATTCACTCTAATGAGAACACAGCTAAGCCGTTACAGTTCCGTCAACATCACTGCAAAGACAAGAATCACATAGCCACGATCACATCAGATGTCACAATACACGCACAGCACGACAGTTAGATACAGATTGAATACAGATTCAAGGAGCCAAGGAGTAAAAGGTCCGTATTGCAGAGAGGAAGAAACTGTTTTTAGTAATTTACAGCGCCTCCTGCAGGCTAACGGCTGCAACAGGAGATGAAGTGGGTCAGTGGTTGGTTTTATGTGCTCTTAACAGGTATAAACTGTTTTGCTTTTTGGATAGAAACACCTTTCTGGCTTGAGCACAGAGTTTGTATTTGGTTACTAATCTCTATAAAAATCTTTTGCTCTGCTGGGAAATTGCTTGTTAACAGCCTTTTGTTTCTCTCTTATGTCAAAGTTGAGTATCTTTTACCCTTTCAGAGAGCAGAGAGGCTGTTTACTGGATACAAAAAACTTCAGGCAGCTGGTGTCTTTAGCTCCATTTCAGGCTTAGCTGGGTATTGATTTGCAGTTGTATCACTTGTTTGGAAACATCAAACAAACATTCGCTCATGCACACCAGAAAAACACTAACTCAAATATTTAAGTGATTTGTTGTTGCTGAAACGATACTTAATGCTGCATAGTTCATGCATGGGGCAACAGGAAGAAGATCGTATTGACTAGTACTCTCAGTTTCTACAATTGGAAATCTTTCAAGGCTCTGCTGTTAAAAATATGTTGTATAGACAAGTTTGTCATTTACAAATGAGATACGTTCACAGCAGCAACATGCTGGAAACCAGTCAAATTACAGTTTGGAGGTGAATTTGTACATGACAGTCGCCCTTGCATTTCCAGATTTTTCTTTGCTTTTTTTTACCTCATGCCACCTTTGAAAGACATCTGTCGGCTCGGCTGTAGCCTTAATAACAATAACTCAGACCACACCAAGTTCTGCAGGTAAATGACCATGTGTGTGTTCCAAACAATCAACAGGCATTAAAGGGTTAAAAGCACTGAATGCTCCCTCACACAAAAACAATAGCATGAAAAATTAAAAAGTAATGTTAGCATGACTGCAATATTAAAGCCAACAAGCTCAGGAAGACAATCCTAACATGGTGATGTTAAACCAACGCATTCTCACTCCCTAACTCGTCAAATACTGACGCTTGGTCAGTGGCAGGGGTGAAAGTAGGCCGGTACGGTCCGGTACTCCGTACCACTAAAAGATTCAGTGCCGGTAAACAGAGGACAGCGGCTGCCTGGCAAAACCCACATACCACCCGTCACTCACGATCGCATTTCCAACAAGAAAACACATCTGCTAACACCCCTGGCCTGGCCCTATACCAGGGGTCAGCAACATGCGGCTCCGGAGCCACATGCCTCAAGCCTCCCTGTGGATTTTTAAAAATGGAACATTTTTTGTTTACATTTTCATTTTTATTTATCATTGTTGTAGGTCTATGGTACGACGGTATGATGGAGTATTAGGGCCACATTGAGGAGAAAAAATAAATCTGAGATTTCGAGAATAAAGTCGTAATATTACGAGAATAAAGTCATAGGTTTACGAGCAAAAAAATCGTAATATTATGAGAATAAAGTGAGAAGTTTACGAGAAAAGAAAGTCGTAATATTATCAGAATAATGTCATAAGTTTAAGAGAATAAAGTCATAATATTATAAAGTAGTAATTTTACGTGTTATTTTCTTTTTTTCTCGTAAAGTTATGACTTTATTCTCGTAATATTACAACTTTTTTTCTCGTTAAGTTATGACTTTATTATCGTAATATTACGGCTGTGTTACCTCCATCACAATGCTCAGATGTTTTGCGGCTCTAGACAGATTTCTTTGTTTTTGTTTTTGCCTAAAATGGCTCTTTTGATAGTAAAGGTTGCTGACCCCTGCCCTATACGCTTCAAACTATGACGCTCTAGGTACTCCTCTAGTGTCAGTTTTGGACATGTCAGGTACGGCGTGTCAGTTTCCGCTCGTTACATGCGTAGTGTCTTTTTAAAATAAACTTCCAACATGGGTTTCACATCACAGCAACATGCTGGAAACCTGTCAAATGTAATGTGTAATGTTAGTTTGACTGCTGCAAGTTATGAGGACAGACACACTCATTCTGGTTGTTAGCACTTATGAAAATATACCACAACCGGATATACTGTATATGTTGTGTCAAAACTCATATTAGATGTCTGCAACAGGCAAAAGCTTTACACATAATAAACTGTGTCAGTACAGGATTCAACAAGTATTATTGATCAGCCACACGTGCAGGATCACGAATAGAGACTCTACACATCTGTTTGATTTTTCTCTGAAAGATTATAGGCACAACAACCTGATGCATTTACCATCCAAAGCCATCTGTCTGCACAGCTGCCGACTGTTACCTATCACACTCTGAAACTCTAAATGCACATCAAACTGATCACTAAAGTATACGTAGATCATAGAGCTTGACAAACGTTGGCACAATTCATTAAACAGCCATAAACACGCAGTAACAGTGTGCTCTGTCTTACCTTGAAATGGTCGTTTATTCCTGCAGTTTCCGTTTAAAACCATCCACCATCTTCATGATAGATTGAGCTAACAGCTATTAGAACTGTTGAAAGTTGCACACAGTTGCATTAAGACTGCTTCATACCTTGTGAATATTTGTAAATTTGCAGTAATAGAAGATGGACACCTTAATACATCTGTACTGCATCACCAAATCTTTTCTCTTTATGATACTACAAGGTATCTATACCACACATGTCCCCCCACAGTTAGGGTTTTAAAATATGAAGTGGTCCTTTAAAGTTGCTTTAACACATCTTAAGATCACAGAAACTGCTTCTGTTGAATCTGGCTCTAACCCAGTTTATTTTTGCTATTTAGTTTCCCTTAACTTTGCATTTGGAGCCACTCATCTCCTTCTAAGATTCGACCAATCAGCTAGCACCGCCTCTGCTTCAGCCAATCAGAATTTACTTTGCTCGTCTTGTTTTCTTTCTCTCTGTTTCAGGCTTTGACTGAAGCTGGACTGTGCTGGCAGACGTGTTAGTCTCAGTAGCTGGTGATGTTCACACCAGATCCACACATTTCACCTTCACTTTCACAATGTTATTAGATACAGTAAATAGAGATATTGTTTCCATAACAGACTTCACAGCGCGATGGGGATTTTTCACTGTTAACATGTGCAAATATGACAAATATGAATGGTTTACAACCTGGGGGTCGGGACCCCCAATGGGGTGGCAAGATGGTTGTGGAGAAAAAAATAAAGTATATATATATATAATTTTATATATATATATATATATATATATATATATATATATAT
>CAKAKR010048441.1:27742-39012 GCA_916700685.1 Adelosebastes latens | reverse complement strand
CAGGAGCTATACTCTTTATCCTTTCACAAGAGAGCTGTGGTGAGGTTCATTAGCAAAGATAATAAAGTAGTAGAACAAAAAACACAGAAAATGCCCTCAAAATTCAAGGATTCGTGGCTTTAAGGAGATGGATGTTGACATCTTGATAGCAGTTCCTTGTGCTTATAAAGAATGATGTAAAGCCAAAGTGCAGACTGGACTGATGCTCATTATTCAGCATTATTCTCCACATGTTCTAAGGGTTAACAGTGTAATGTAGTCAATTATGTTTAGCTAAACTTACAAAGACGAAAATTGTCTTTTTTTTTTACTTTACTTACCCTCCAACCTTATACTCTGAGCTGGCGTTTCCCACACAGTCAGAGATCAGTACAGGATTATAGCCCAGGGCATTTTGCCGATGTACAGTATAGATTATAAAGGGTTATGCTCATGGTGTAGAGTGGTATTGGAGAAATCCTGTAGTGAGACACAACATTGACACTCAAGACTTTTAAAAAGCAGCTGCTGGCTCCAGGCAAAATCACGCAGCTCTGCTCCTATTATCCACTCGTATACCTTGGTGTGAAGCTTGGATGGAGGAACACATATTCTAACTGCATGTTTTTCTTTACAAATTCTAATTTCTGTGTGAAAAGTGGCACACCGAAAAGTGGCAGGATTTAACACATCTGGCTACTGGTGTGAAGGTAATTGGAGAGTGTGAAAGCAAAGGATCCAAACTCAAAATTACAAACAAAAACTTGTCTACGATGGTTGGTGCCAAACCAAACAAAATGTAGGTGTGATTGCACTCTTAGGGCGTTTACAATTGCCCCCCCTCTCTCCGCTCAGCTTTCACATTAGTAAAGTTGTTCCGTACCCGAGTACACTTGCATTATCATCCACGTGTATTTGTTTATGTTGAGATCAGCTGTACGTAGCGGAGCATCGTAAAAATCTTCATTCAAACCTGACAGAAACTAAATAAAACTCACCAAAACCATCGTCGTTAGTCTTTCCAACAATCACCAACTCTGGTTTGGCCAAAAATAAACCCTTATTTCATCAAGTTTGATGAAAGAGAGAGAAACGTCTCTCTCACTCTGCCCGCTGAGCAGCTGAGTGTCTTTCGTTCTTCGCAGACAGACCCTTAAATTAGGTAAATAAAATAACAAACATCGCCCAACCCCAATGCCTACTATTGTCTATTATTTTAAGGAACCTCTCGCCTGCTGTATCTTTGGCTTTGGGGACAAGTGTTCTCGGATCCGGGCCTGGGTCCCTGATGTGAAAGCACCCTAAGACATCTACTAACTAAGCAATTATCACATATTCAACAGCACTTTGCAAACACTTGAGAATGACAGTGACGTACACACTTGGACACTTCCCAGTTGATGCTTGACATACTGTAACTTTTCAACAGGCAAGTGGAAAGCTGCCGTTTCAACTATGTATCTATGGTATGGCTCCAATTCCTAACCAACAGTATAATCAGTTTAATTTCCGACTTGGAAAAAATCATTTTCAAGTTGTGAAGACTCTCAACGCTTTGAAAATTTGAAACAAACACTTTCGTTTCTACATCTCAAACACACTGTAAAGAAAAACCTTTGCCACAGAAATCTGCCTATAAAAACTGAAATGTTAAAATTGCTCTTGGCATTTCATTCATTCAATGTATTAGAAGAATACCCACTGCACATATGATTAAGAAAGGCATCAAAATGTGCATGAGGAATGTGGATACCTGATTTCACAGCTATCAAAGACTGTTCACTACTTTGGGAATGCTAGTAATTTAAAAAAAGGAGGAGGCACTTTGAATACTGTGCTATGTTGCCTGGTCAGCTAACCCAGATACATTTCAAATATGAAACACATCAGTAATTATTATTCTTGTTGAGTTGTTATGATTTTAATGGGTCAGGTACGTGTGGAATACTGAGTCGGAATAAGTAAGCACCATAATTAATCAGCAGCTTTACTGTTACTGTAGATCTGCCAGGCAATGTGCAATTAAATGTTGCAGAACATTGAGTAAGGCAAACACTGGATGTTTCACAGGTTACAGATTAAAAATGTTCTCAGATATTTATTTTTAGAAGTCTTTTCTACAGAGTTTTCTCCACTTTTCTGATATTTTCTTGCAATTTCAAAGATAATGCAAACTCTGCATCCTCAGGCAGCCTATAGTCTCCTAAAAATTACATTCCCATACAACACAACTGCATTGTACTTTCTCCCAGATTATGTTTGCTTTTGACATATCACAATTACGTCTCTAATCATAGTCCACAGAAGTCCGCATAGGTAGGAGGTCGTGGTGGACTTCCACCCAGGAGGCTGCTGTTCGTGTCACGTGTGAGGCCAATAGTCAACGATGACAAATTTTAATTTACGTCCGTAACTTAAATTACTTTTAAGCCAAACCATGATGTTTTGCTAGACCTAACCTAGAGTTTTTATTGCCTAATTATAACCAAGTAGTTTTGTTGTGTTTTTTTTTTTTTTTTTAATTTACAACTTTAATTGTGTGTTTAAAGCCGCGACTGTAACCCAGATGAATATACGTTTCCCTTGAAACGTAATTGAGAATTCAGTTTAGTTATATGGAAACATAATTTTGTAGGAGACAGGGTTGCCTCAGGTATGAACTTTTGGCAACACTTAATTTTACAGGTCTGAAAATTTCATGGTAATTAGGTGATAATTAGCGAGTAACTTATTTGAAATTTCTTTGGAATTACTGCCAAATTACCCCAATATTTACTTAAAAATGTATAGAAAATGACTATTATAAACATTATTTAATAATTATATTTAGATATTTCCCAATTGCTGGTAATTTATGTAATACATTTCCAGGAAAATAATACAAAGTTAATTGATATGCTTTATTTCCATGTCTGCTGATAAATAGATAATAACTTATTTGAAATTTCTTAAAAAAAACTCCCTGAATCATTACATTAGCTACCAGTTTACATTTGTGTAGACAATAAGTCACACAATGGTGAGATTTGTGCCTGATCAGAAGTGTCTTCTATTAGTTTTGGTTTTTCAGAGCAGAGCACAGCCGCTTCTCAAGCCTAAGGGCCCTATTTTAACGATTATATGCTTTTTTAGCATATAATTATTAAATAATGTTTACAATGAAGTCATTTTTTATACATTTTCAGGTAAATATTGGGGTAATTTGCCACTAATTCCAAAGAAATTTCAAATAGGTTACTTGCAAATTATCACCTAATTGCCATGACATTTCCGGACCTGTAAAATTAAGTATTACTGAACTTTTTCAAGCACACTGTTCCAAAGCAAAAGGGGCTCTGACAGAGAATAACCAGCCACCTTCAGTTTAAAGGCTGGATGATGTGACAGCCAGGAGGACACTGATTGATGATTCTAGGCTGTGTTCGGGCTCACAGGGAGTCAAAAAGCCAAGGAGGTTACTTAGTGCTAGGTCCTAATCCAGGGTTTTTAACAGTAACATGTCTTAAAATCTACATTGATTGATGGGAGCCAGTGCTGGAAAGCTATGATGGGGGAAAATAACATTTTGTTTAAAAGTAGGGAGGAAGGTTTAGTTTATACAGAAAAACAGGGGGGTTATGATGGTTAAGGTGCTCTGATGTGAAGCTATGGATTTATTTTTCCAGATCCGCTAAAGCAAGAAAAGGTCTAATTTAGGCAATGCTTTAAGATGTAGGAAATATCTGAACCTGAAAGTCAAAACTAGATTCTGAGTCATGTACTACTGCCAGATTTATCTGTGTGGCGGTGTGCCTCACAAAGGCGAGGTGAAAAAGTCTTCCTCCTCCATATTTCTCTTTCAAATAAACGGTTGCAGACTGGGACATAGTGGAAGTGCAGCTTCCTTTCAGTTATTTTTCAAACAGTTTGTGGGGCTGGGTATTGATTAAAAAATTACGATGCCAGTACCAATATCAGTATCCTTGTTAAAGTGATACCTATGCCAATAGAGTAATTCATTGGATACCCATCATGTGAATGGAAACTGTGTGTTTGTCTCACTGTCTTACGGAGCTGTTTGTTCTCTCCACTCTGCAGCTTAAACCGTTCCAGGCAGCTCCACGCAAATCGCCCACCGCTCGCTCCAAAAAAGAAACAAGCTGCGTTGTATTTTAATTTGGGCTGTAGGCTACTGAATGTCATTTTTTAGATTACAAAATATTGTTTTTAAAAGGCTAAATGGCAACAAATATGAATTGAATCAGAATATTTTGTTAGACAAACCCATGTTGTGAAAATGATTACATCTTTTTTCAATAACTGTTGACTTTTGGACTTCACAGCACTCTGGAGTTATTGTAAATGTTTGGATCACACAAGTCTGAAACAATCCTACGCAGACGCTGTGCGCAATACACAGATGCATTGTGGTACGGGCATGCTCGAGCATGCGTTGAACTTATGGTTTGAGCGGTACTGGATCAAAATTGGAGCGAGAGATAAGGCTCTGAGCTCCATCCAAAATCCTTCCGCTCCACTCCACACACATGCGCTGACAAATAGTCTTTTTTTTTCCAAGATCTGGCCACCAAAATAATCAATTGTAGGTATTATTTGACTGGAGAAGTACCGATACCCAGCCCTAACAGTTTGGACCATTTATAAGGTTGGACTCTGGATTCACACCGTACTACAAAACCTGTCAAATATATGCTACTAACTACACTAATGTATACAGTATACTAATCTTCAAAGTATAGTTTTTTTTTTTATTTAGTATAAAATGGTAAAAGTATGTTAATTTTTTGTACACTAACAAGGAATTATAAAATATGTGCACCATCGGACATAAAACAAATACTTTAGATCCTAAGATCTAAGATATTTTAAGATCCTTATTGACTTTCCATTGAAATTGTTTCCGTGGTGCCGGCACGTCATTTTAACACATTCCGTACCACCACCACATAATACGGTTGAGGTCGTTGTCATTTCATGTATTTCTGTGAGATCAGGTTGGTATTAAAGCAGCTAGTCTACTTTATTATTTGTTGCTGACAGGTTAGAAATACATTGTGTTTGTTTATAATGCTTTTGACCAAAGTAGCCCTTTAAAGTCATCCATAACAGATATTTATTCAATGTTGATATGTTCTGAGTTGCTTTGTCACCACTCACTTAATGATGCCATATACAGTATAGAAAACAAGTTCATGTCCCATTGCATAAAGGTTTTTCAGGTGTAAATAAACACCAGTTTTTCACACTGAGGCCTTGATTTTTAAATCCAAAAGTTTGATTTCCTCAATAATCCCAAATGAGTCACAATCAGTCTGATGCATCCCAAATGAATTAAACAGCAAATTAGTTTAAAGCTGTAGTGTGTAGAAATGGAGCAAACATAGTTTAAAAAACGTATTTTTATAAAACGGTCGCTATATACTGACAGTAGTGTGCATGACACAGGTTATCTGAAAAAAATCAAGTGCCTCTGCATCCTCCGGTGTCCTCCGGTGCTCCTAACGGCATCAGTAAGATTTCACAGGCCGGAGGAAAACAACCGATCAGAGCCGAGCTGGAGTCTGCCGTCTCTGAGCAGCTGTCAATCACTCACAAACTCTGATCAAACGGTAAAACTAGGCAGCGCTGATCAAATATGAATCAATATTCTGTCACTGTAATGGTTATTTCTCAACTTAAATGTTTTCAGAAACATCTTGTAGTGTACTGTTTAGCTGTAAAATGAGAAAGTTTGTGACCCGCCAGCCATGTTCTGATGATCTTTTGTCATGGGATTTATATTTTTTAAAGCCTGAAAACAGAGCCATGAGGAGGTGCAGAAGTCTAGTTATCTCTCAGAACACTTGAATTACAATATGCTGAAAGGTTGTTATGGAATTTTTTTTCCCAATGATGCCAAAAACATTCTGCCTACTGCAGGTTTACACCCCAAATAAACAGGGGTTTAAGGTAGGGGGAATGAAGGAGTAGAACAACGGAAACACAAAACAGTTGTGTAGATTTTGAAGTAGAGATCAGCAGTAAGGCTGGCCCTCGCTGGCACACACTCTCCAGCTGACGTGTTGGGCTCTAATTACCTAAGCTGCCAGCGCCAGGTGAAGTGCTAGTTCTAGCTAATGAGGACTTAAACAAGGAGCATCAGATTTTCTCAACATGAGAAGAAAACTTCTGCCAGTCCACTCAGAACAAGGAATCATGATGATCTTTTTTTTACTATGGATGAAAACATTTTTTCTAAATACAGGTGGATATTAGACACAGTTGTCTCAAACATTACAACAGTCCCCTAGTTTGCATGATACTGCACTGCTGAAAGGAATCTTCCTTTCATGACACAGACAGTGAACAACACAGTACAGGAAAACGCAGCGCTTTTAGTGGACTTTGTAATGCTCACCGCACAATCATCAAGTTGCTGCCACCGGTGTTTTCTTGAAGTAGCCCGTCTAATGAGGATGTCCCCTGTGTGTGCAATCAATACAATTCCTAATGTGTTTTGTCATCAGGTATTTTGTTAATATTTGTCAAACACTGAAGACGACTCTCTGCTCTCTACTCGACAGGACACAACTTCTCTGTAGGGGTGGGCGGACATTTGTTTTTGATGTATCACAAATACAATTGTGATGATAGTCTGCGTGAGGAGGAGGTTAAGGGCGGTGGATGAGTTAAACAAACACAGGACTTACAGGAGACGTCAACGTTCACTTATTTTAATTTGTCCGTATTAATAAACATAGTCATTTTAAGCAAAACCATGATATATTTTTTTATTTTGTTTCAATTAACAAAGTTAACCACATGTTCAAAACTGTTTAAAACTGTGACTGTAATCGAAACGTAATTGAGGAGGAAGTTTAGTTGTATGGGAACGTAGTTTTTGTAGGAGACAGGTTTGGGCTTCATTGTTGACACATCAGTCAAGTGCTACTGATAAATGAAAAGAGAGTATATACACTGACATCTATTGTATATTTCCTTGCTCAAGGATATTTCACCAGGCGACATGGCCTTGATGTTTCTTTTACTCGGTTGTCCTTGAAAGAAGCACTGAACTGTTACCTAAAAAGGGACAGCTGGTCTCAGTGGTTTCCGGGTGTGGTATATTCTCAGAGGACTCATCAAAAAATAAATATATAAATTCCCCATTGTACTTTATGTAGCACTGTATCTGAATAATCAGCTGCTCATAATTTGTATTATTACTATTATCGTGAGCGTCATAATTCTAAATGTCGCATGCTACGTGGCCCACATGTATGTACTTATGTCGGGGGTTGGGGGTGCATGTGTGGCCTTTGGTGCCACTCCACTGCTCCCCCATCTGTTTTCTGCCTTCCTGATGGAGTAGCGTGCCAGGGGAGGCCTTCTGCGGCACAGATTCGCCCCGGCCTGGACCCATGATGCACCAGAAAGGCAGCCCCTGTTAGCCGCAGTGACAAAAGACTCTGTTGGGTTTGTGTTTAATGAGGCGCTACTGTGTATCCATTCAATAATAACAGCCATATGGTTGTCATCGCCGAACATGCCTCCGCACTTTGCTAGAAAGTTCGGCAGCGTCTCCAAGGGAGGACAATTAGCGTGCTGATGTGCAGTGCATCGGGGTGGGTGGGGATTGCTTTCTTATGTTTGTTAATTAGTTAGTGATGTCATTTTGTTTGGAAATTTAGAGTTGGAAATTGACATTAATAAGTAACCTCTGCCTAACGTTATCACAAACATAAAGCCCATTGTAGGCCACCATTTAGATCTTGTCACTATCTCTGCTATAAAAATAGTATTTACTGCCTTCAGCAACCGAGATTACTGCCTTCAGCAACTGATTCTTTAACGTCCGTTTCCTCAAATTGCAACTGATTCCTCAAATTAATACATGAAACAACAACGGTTTTCTATTGTTTGAGGTGTGACCGTCACTCGTTTAATTATGTGATCTTGTTGAGCCCTCTATTCCTCTGCAATGATGGCACCCAACTGGAGAATGAGTGCAACCAGCTCGGAATATTCACGTAATAATAGTAGACTGAAAAGCACATTAATATAATTTGCATTTTCTTTTGCAGATTTTCTGAAAATTTGGTTAAAATGTGCACTACATTTGGACGGAACCTTGCTAACTTTATTTTTTTCCCGATATTTTGATGTTCAGATTAACATTCGGTGCAACATACCCAAAGCAAACTATTCCCATAAATATCCGCCTCAGCGTGGTTTGAGTCACAAAACAAGAGGAATAGATGCAGCGGATGAGCCAGGTGTCTGCTCCACAGAGAGGGTGTAGTATATTCTGCCATTACACCTCCCTCGCTCCCCTCTGTGTGTCTCAGGCCATAAAACATTCCCCTATTAGCATCCCAGACACTTAGCTGAGGAGCGGCTTCTCTCTTTATATGCAGGCTCAGGCAAATGATCATTTCCATTACAATCATTTGGGTGAAAATATGCAGCAGACACAAACATGGCATTAATTTTAATGTGGTGCCACAGCTCCGTTCAATTACATTCCATAAAATATTCACAGGGGATCTCACTCGGATTTAGGTAAAAAGGGTATAGCACAGGTGGAACTTCATGGGTGTGCTAATGCTGAAGGTAATATATGAGTATGCTTTAGGTTTTTTTCATGGCAGGGACCTTATGTGTGCTGTGAGTAAAGTCGGTCCCTGACTTACATACCCACACACTCATATATTATCTTCATTCTGGAGCACATCAAACATACTTTCAAGTACTTTCACAGGTTGCATACTGTAACATCTGGGCCTATGTAGGTGCTTTGGAACACAGCCATAGTAGACATAGAAGGACTACATCTGCATCAAAAGCTGACTCTCCACAGAATACCATTTTTTGTTATTTTATGACTTTAGCCCACACTGTTGGTACAGACCAATTGTTATTGTAGCAAAAGAGCTGGCATACATTGTTAATATTATAGGCCACTAGTTGATAGTGAGAGAAGCAGGTTTCAGTCACAATGTCCTAACAAAGCAGAGGCTGACCGATTTGACTGTTATCAGGCCATTAAATAGGTGTTATCAGACAGTCGCTATAAGCACCATAGATCTTGGACATTAGACGTCTACGATGTTGTAAAAGTGAAAGTGAAACTTAAAAGCAACAAGTTCTGACATGTAAAACTGAATGAAACATCATATTTTGAACAAAAACGAAAAGCCTTCTTTAGGTTTAGGCGACAAAACTGCAACTCCTTTAGGTTTAGGCAATAAAACTACAACTACATTAGGTTTAGGCAATAAAACTGCAACTTTTTTAGGTTTAGGCAACAAAACTACAACTTCTTAAGCTAAAAAAAACATTTGATTAAGTTTAGAGAAAAACATTGTGTCTTGGGTTAAAATAACTATGAACACAAAGACAACTACCCATTTTTGGTTTCACATGGGATGCAAACTCCAGTCTCCTGTGTGAAAACCCTGTGTTTTGTGTCTCATCCATCTTCCCCGACCTCCAACCCTTACCTACCATGTGAACAGATGATTAAACCTACCAGTGGGTGTAGTAGGCCCCTATTGACCCACATCTATGGGGTTCGTAGCGACTGATAACGCCTATTTAATAGCCTGACAGCTGTCTAATCGGCTGGAAACAGAGAGAAGTGCTAGATAAGGAAATAAAAAAGGAGCTAAGCTTTTTCTAAAAGGGGGGAAGTGAAGACAGGTCTTCTGGCGAAATCTTGCTACCACTCCAGCAAAGAGAGTCGTTGAGGCAACCACACTCCTAGCATAGTGCACTTTCAATACACCTGGACGATCCAAGCTTCGCCAGGCATGTAGAAGGCCTCCACATAGTCAGTAAGCAAGTCTCTGTTTCAACAGGAGCCTGCCACGTGCCATATCCCTGTAACAAACAGCAACATCACTGAGTTGAAAATATAAATGTAAAAGGGTCATTCAAATGGAATACTAACAAATAGACAATATGTATTAGTAGCTTGACAGGGATGAAAGTCTGGTCTGGCACTGCTTTAACTTTGCCATTTATTACAAATAGGAATCTGTGACAGGAGGAAAGGTATTTATCTGAGAGGATCATTGATTTACTTGTTTCGGCAATTTTGAGAGCGTGTTTAATAGACCTGTCAACCATCAGAAGAAAAAAAAAGAGTTAAAAGGAGCCCAAAAAGGTTTGTTCACTAATGACACATCATAGAGTCTATTTTCTGAATGGGCTGACTCATACATTTCAATTATGGGAAGAGTCTCAGTGGTTAGTGTTCTCAAACAAACTGCCTTGACTTTCTCTTGCCACTGGCATTTTACAGCTTAGACCAACTCAGCATCATTATTGCACCGATTATTCATTTGGACATTCAAAGTCAGTGTTTATTTAGCACATGGGCTTACAAATAAGATAACACCTGACATCAGTGTGTTCTGCTGTAGTACAATGATACAACTGACCCATGTATGCTTACATATGAATCCGTCATATGTGAAATGCTGTTTCATATACCATAAAACACATCACATGAGAAATATAAATACGATTTTTATTATATACAGAACCGTCCGCCTGCATGCTAAAATAATATGGTTAATATGTAAGGGATAATGTTCAGCGAGTCGGTCATTGTTGCAAAAGAAATCCCGACAGCTGGGCGATGTCACATTGGGTCTTGCATCATCCTGAAGGGGGTTATTTCACAATAATGACCCGCTGGCTGTACATTATCCCGCTTATTAAACGGCTACTTACTTAAAAAAAACAATTATTTGACACAAAAATGGTCCTCAGAACTGCGTCCATAGCAACGGTCTCTTATATATAGCAGCGGTCTGCTATAAAGAAATAACAGACCATAGAACGTCGTAATTGACCAATCAGATTTGAGTATTTAACAAAGCCGTGTAATAACGAGTGATAATGTAGAGTCAGACTGCTTGTTTATTTTCATGATTCTGATGAACACTGGTAACCGGTCACCACATTACAGCAATTGTTTGGAAAAGGAAGTGATGTCGTTCATTGCCCTCTGACCATGTTTGTGTTTTTCCCATGATGCCTTTTAGTCTGTGCTGCCACTCCATCTGCTCACAAAGTGGAGAGAGTGTAAACACAAATTTGTCTGAAAACTTTATGATGCTACTGATATCCAACAAATGTCAATAGCATAATAGAAAGTCATATGAGCAAAGACACACCGCTCCACACATTAATATATTTAATATATTCACAGGGGTCAGGTGATGTGTATAATAAGACAAAACACCTGTGAGGTGGCACCTAAAACTCCCTGGTTACAATTTCGATGGAGAGGGTCTTGGGGG
>CAKAKR010048441.1:1040-27722 GCA_916700685.1 Adelosebastes latens | reverse complement strand
TGAAGAGGTTATCTCTTTAGCATGAGGCAGCTCCAAGACCCCCTCCCTCGGAGAACCATGGTTACATATGTAACCTACCTCTCTACAAAGACAGTTATGAGGGCTTGCCCTATAGAGGAGAATGGTAAATTCCATAAAGCCCATTAGTGGGCTCCCCTGTGGTCATAAAATTTGGATTATGAGCAATCATGAGTGCAGATAAAATCCTTGACAAATTGTTATTAACAATAATTACAATATCAAGAAAATGTCCACTCATGCTCAACATGTTCTGTACAGACTGTCAGCTGAAAAATACCTAGATCAAAGATAACAGAGGTGGAAAAAGGAAAAATCAGCTGTATTATTTCCAGCGGGGACAAGAAAACTGCTATTGAAAAAAAAAAAAAAAGCCAGAAAAAAAGTCACTGTGACGTTGCATACATGGAGCTCTACAGGGACCCCTCAATGCTGATGCCGAGGAGCTGAAAATAACATTTCCTGTCCCTCTGAGAAACTGTCACCCATACAGGTTTTAAGCATAAATCATCTTATTCTGTATATAATGCTGTAAGGGTGAATGGCTCTGCCTTCCAGATGGACTGTGATGTCAGCTAAATCTACCAATTCCCCACAGCTCACCTGGGACAAACCTGATCTATCAATATTAGTAAGTGTCCACTTCCTGCTAAAAACAGACTTCCCGTTAGTGTTAGCATCCGTTCCAGTGCTTTTGTTGGGTGGATGTGACGCCTTCAGAAAAGGGCATCAGGGTTATCCTATGGTGATGTGATTCAGCATTTTCATCGCCATCTCGTGAGGTCAGGAAGGTTGTAGGAATTGGCAGTAAAGAGACCAAGATATGAGACTTTCCATATAGGAAGCTGGTGGATGAGGATGGTGATGCAGCATAGCCGGTCAGTAACTGCCCCATAGTGTTTTCTTAGTTCTGGACTTCTTAACTCTATTACTATACTGTCACTGTTGGCATAGCATTCGGGTGTTTGAAATGCTCTGAAAATGCAAATATGGATGTGGAAATGGAAATGCAATACTTTGATTACTAATCAAACAGAATCTAGACATGCCTCATGTCTCACGGTGCCACGTTTGTCCACAAGTGTACTTTGGAAAATCCTCGATTATGAGTGAATGCAAATAGCTTTTGACACAAATAGTATCTCACACAGTTGTTTTATACAACTAAACCTACCTCCTTTCATCGTAATAAACTGGAGAAAATGCGTATAAAAGCAAAAATCGGTAAATTGCCTCCGAAAATGGCTCAGATCTCAGATAATCTCAACTATTTGGAGTTCTCTGGAACTACTGAACATACATTCAATATAAATAGGCTGATATTCACATGGATAGATAAGATGTAGGATTGCATTATGCTGCACTGATGCTTGCTTTGGCTAGAAAAATAGTATTCTAAGAGGGTGTAGTGATCTTTTTCTTCCCTTCTCTTTCTTCCTCTACAGTATCTGTGAAGTCAAGGCTCAAATATAGCTCATCTAAAAAAGCAAGACAGTTTTGTTTTGTGTCACTCGTTCAATTTGCGCTCACAATCTGCTTGTAATTATCACTTTATTTACTAAGGCGGCAGCTCATCACAATCATGCATGTAACTTTCTTGCATGATTGTGAAGGTGCAATCTGAGTGAAGGTAAAAAAAAAAAGTTAATGAACACACACACACAACTCCCTGTCTCCCTGTGGTTGGTTTATACAACGGTCTAGATATTGTGCAATTTACTGTTGTTGCCCTCCTCTTTCTAAGAATCAGTTTTTAGTTTTCTCTTTTATATTAAATTGTTTATTTTAAGTAACTAAGTCAGTGCAGCTCCCTGGACATCTTTGCTGTGTGCTCCCTCTGTGTCTGAAGAGATTTCAGTAGAATAAAGGTTCATTCAATTTCCTGTCTCTCAACACAACCATTGTTTTTAAAGACATTTGTAGCTTTCTGCAGCTTTCTCTCTTCAAAAATGCGAAACTTTTACTATAGCCACTGTTACCATAGCTTACTGTTATTTGTGCAGTCCCCATACATGTGCATATAGAAATATCGCTTTACTGATGACATGCAGAGTGCACATGAATCCAGGCACAGAAAGCATGAGGAGCTAAGGGCAAAACATTCACAACCAATCCGAGTACCTTGCATGGCTTCTGTACAGTAGCTATAGCTAAGGGGTGGCTGTGGCTCAGAGGGTAGAGCAGGTTGTCCACCAATCAGAAGGTCGGTGGTTCGATCTCCGGCTGCTCCGGGTCACATGTCGATGTGTCCTTGAGCAAGACACTTAACCCCAAATTGCTCCTGAAGGCATAGCCATCAGTGTGTGAATGAGTATTTAGATTAAATCCTGATGAGCAAAGTTGGCACCTTAACAGCCATCAGTGTAAGAATGTGTGTGTGAATGGGTGAATGCTGACATGTACTGTAAGTACATGTACAAGTGAGTGTTCGGAAGACTAGAAAAGCGCTATATAAATGCAAGTCCATTTACCATTTACCATAGCACACAAGTGGTAAATCCCAGTGTAAGTACAAATCGGTCAGTCAAGAAAAAAAGGTGAAATATCCCCTTAAGTGTAATACACTTAGATGAATCTCTTTTCCAGCTTGCTCATGGTCTGCAGGTACTGTTAGAGGATGAAGTAATGCGGTGATGCACGGCGCCTCTTGACGTCAAGTCTGCAGGCCCAGCTGACAGCTTCCAACATGGCTGACAGCCAAGCAATGCCACTATGGTGATTGCCACTGCCTTTATCCCAAACCACCTTGTTCCCAGCAAAAGGTGGCTTCGAGGGCACAGTGGGTAGCCAGGCCAAGGGGCAATGGCAAGGTCCAAATGCCAGGTCATATCATATGTACTCAGACCCTGAGACAGTCATCCCAACACTCCTGTGTGCAGCCAAGCATGTTGGTTTACTCACGCAGGTCATCATATCAGCGCCTGGCCTGCATAGTCAGAACAAATCATGACACCTTATAAGGCATGAATATCCCAAACAAGAGCATGACTAACTAATTACTAATGGACAACTGATTATTTTTCTTGTGTATATTAAAAATTGCAGAATAAAGAATATTATGACACAAACTGGGATCATTATTTTTATGATGTGATTATATTAGAAATTTTTGGATTAGATTAGATCCCATTCAGACCCATGTCATACTACCTTGTCGGGAAGAAAGTTAAATAACGCTCCAAACTTATGCAAAATTTTGGCGAGGAAAAACTGTCACAGCCTTTTTCAAAGGGGTCCCTTGACCTCTGACCGGAAGATATGTGAATGAAAATGAGTTCTATAGGTACCCACGAGTCTCCCCTTTACAGACATGCACACTTTATGATACTTACATGCAGTTTTGGGCAAGTCAAACAAGAGCATGAATAACTAAGTAATAATGGGTGACTGATTATTTTCCTTGCGTATATTACAAATTGCAGAAAAAAGAATATTATGACACAAACTGGGACCATTATTTTTATGACGGGATTATATTAGACATTTTTAGATTAGATTAGATCCAGTATCGTATTACATTTGTCATCACAGGCCTTCATCCAACAGGAAATTAAATAGAAACACACCTGAAACAGAACACATCAGGAGAGACAGCTGCATTTAGATTGTATGAGAATTAAAACAATTACGCAACTTACACTTTATTCAGAAAGTACATACTCAAAGCTTCACAGTCTGTCTGACAAGCCCAGTGTCCTGGGAATTTTGTCCATATTGGACAATGCCCCACCTCAGGATTTATGCCAATGTGCAAATATTGTAGAAAGTGAGAATGCAGTTTTGCCAGGTTTATTTTGATGAATTGTTCTTTTATTGAAATAACTGTTTGGAGGATGGGATGGAGGATTCACAACACAAAACAGACAAACTCCTTTGTTACAGAGAGACCTGACAGCCTCCTGTATAAAGAAAGAGAATGAGAAGAAACTGGGCTACATGCAAACCAGCTTTTCATCTTGTCAGTGGAGCACAACCCGACCAGGCAGGTGGAGTAACTACACAGCATCGCCAGACAGGCTGAAACGGCAAAACAAAAACTAGCAAAAAAACAAAAACGCAGCCCAACACATGATACAGCCCTTGCATAATGGACAATAAACACAAAGGAAATATTTATACTAGCCTGACAGGGAGAGTTTGGCTTTCTCCACCTGAGGGATCCCAGGGGACGCCTTATAGCGGCCCTTCAGCAAGCTGACAGATATCACAGCAGACAAGGCGCCCGCTGTAAAGCTCCCCACTTCCTTGGGACTGTAAATAGTCAGTTAGGACTTTCCTTAAACCGTGCCTGAGTATCTGTATTCAACATAATCTAATATTCAGGCAAAATGCAAGGACAGAAGAGAAAATCCATGGCAACACATTTATTTTAACCTTTGTAACACAAACTCAATGTAAGATTCTGTTGTCCTGTATTATCTTTGTCAGTATTTATTTACATCATAGTGTGAGCTACAAATCCAGGATATCCCATAGCTGGTTTTGAGAGAAAATTCCTACCATCAAACTTGAACCTGAGAACTTAAAATGGTTGACATACTGAATGTTCTGTGCTGGGACGTCATTTTCTATAAACTAGGGCAGTCAAAGTAAACGTGCAAATTAATTTAAACACCACTAATTTCTTTAACACAATAAATCTATCGGAGGTTGTGGTGGGCTCACTTTTAAAGCTAGAGTGAATGTACCAATTACAGAGCTTATTTTCTACAATAATCCAAAACCCAATGGAAAAATCCCATTGGCTTTTTGTTGAGGGAATCAGGGCGATGCTAACTTCCTGGTTGTCCTACACAAATATGTCACCCCTGGAGCGTTCTATACTGCTGCAAACAAGTCTATAGGAAGGTGGGAGTAGATTTTGGGGGGTACAGAGTATATGACTACCTTTTGCAGCCCATCTCCTACCAGCAGTCCAGACTGATTCTTGTAACCATGATGGTGAACCATGAACTTTCCCTAACCAAGCCATTTTAGTTGACTCAATTGAGCCATACCTTAACCATAGAGTTGGTAAAGCGGAAAATATGTATAATGCAGACAAAAAAAATCCCCAAGCTCTGGAAATGTCTTGCTTATGTGTTTGTGGCGGTTTGAAAGATGACACATTGCTTTTGATGGGCTCTCATAATGCCCCTATCCCATGCTGAAGTATGGACTGGCTGATTCAAGGAAATCCTCTTCTTGGATGTTTAATATGTGAGTGTGAATGATGGCAGGGTGGCAGGCAGGAACAGAACGTCTGATTGGATAAGACACTGAATAAAAAAAAAAAAAATCCAAGCTGCTCTTCCCCGTCAAAGTCAGTTTTCATCAAGGTAGCATGAGTGGAACACCTCGTTCACTCCGACTCTCTTGTGACAGGAGAGAAAGTGAAATAGACAGCAAGTACTACAGCGCAGTTAGTTTTACATCAAAATCCAGTGGCTATTCTCTTTATTTTCATGGTTGTTGCAGACAGGCCCACTGTAAATGTCAAGACAATTCACAGATGTCAAATTTGATCCAATCATGCAGTTTGGAGCGGACGATAATCGACTAGATGTGGTACAATGCACTTTGTATTGATTGATATGTTGACAAGTGCATTTGAGGAATATTTATAGGGCTATTTGTGCATTTAAAGAGTGTTTAAAATGTAGAGCATTCAATGGGGAAAGTGGCTTCTTCCAAGGACTTAAGTTACAATACTCTAAGGAGGCTGTCAGATTTTGGATAACTTTTGTTTCCCTCTCATACTGTTGTAAAAAAGCATGTTGACTTTCATCCATTTTCTCATGATTCTATACCTCCTAACATATAATGTTTACATGCCAGATGTCTCACACAGTCACATCTGCATAGACCATATGCACTGGTGTCCCAGGGGTGATAATGAGTTATATCATCGGACTGAGTGTTAAATCACTTCTTGTACTTGTCTCTGAGCATCTGCTATATGTACATCAGGTGAAATCATGGCTTATCCACAAGTTTTCATTTCTTCGGCAGATAAGTGTACACAGCAGACACCAGACATGCACTTTTCCGGCTGTTCTCATATACCGTTCATAAAGTAATGCACTGTTATTTGTACATATCCCACAAAATCATTTTATATAATCCATGTGAATCAGGAAAGCAAGAAACACTACATACGGAGGAGGTCGGGGTGGATGGGCGGGTAAAAAAATACCAGACTTTCACCCAGTAGACTGATGTTCGTACCCTGTGTGAAACCAGAAGTCAACGTTGATTTATTTGTCACGTAACATCCGTATTTAAGTTACATCACTTCCAGAGTTATTTTTCAATAAAACACCAGACTTTCGCAGGAGACCGTTGTTTGTATCCCGTGTGAAACCAGAAGTCAGCATTCATTTATTTGTCATATAACTTCCGTACTTAAGTAATGCTACTTCCTTTATTCATTTTAACCCAAACCACAATATTTTCCAAAACCTAACTAAGTAGTTTTGTTGCCTTAAACTAACCAAGATGTTTACTGTAAGACCGTATGCATGTAACAAGCGGATATTGACGTCTTGCTGGAAAACGCCAGAAAAATGAAGAATACCTTTTCATAAGTTATCATATTATATAACATATCATTTTGTATGAGGATATGTTGCACTTTTACAAACTGTACATAATCAAAGGGGTGTCATTTAGTGGATCTAATGGGTGTCCTTGTCTGCTTCAGCCTCACTTTATGATTTATGCTGCTGGAGCAGTTTTACATAAAATCTTGATTAGTGCAGCTGCAAGACAGCTAATGGCTTTAACAATGTTTTGGGCTTAATTTTGTCACATTTTGATCTTGCTTGCATATTTGCTGTTAGCTCCTTTCGAGAAATCTGTTTCCTAGCCAACTGGACATCTGTCTTTCCCTGTCTTTTTTTTTTTTTTCCTCCCTCTATCCAGCCATCCATTCATGCCTGCTCTTGCGTTCCACTTCTCATCCGCCTCCCATCCGCCACCTTTTTTCTGTTCCTTCCTTTTAGTCATCCATCTGTGACAACCTACACCTCCCTCACACACTTAAAGTTTGTCCATTTGTTGCTCTCTCTCATTACCCCGACACACACCACCACTCGCCCAATTTGTATGTCTACCTGTGTGTGTTCGTCCCACACACACTCACACTCTCCAGCCTCTTCCCTGACACCTCTCCAATGTCGTTCTCCTGCACATCACTTATTTTGTCTTCCCACATTGTGGGTGGTTGCTTGTGTTACAGCTATGAATGCATAATTTCTTAATTTTCCCTTTTCACATGTACGCACAGTACTCCTTTTCAAAATGGAGAGATTATGTTTTATTTGTCTGCTGTCCATAACATCCCAACTATTATCTCTCGCTCCCATTTGGGGCTGTCAATGTGAAAAACTACTAAGTGCAATTTAGAATAAAGACATCCAAGGGACTTTGTGGGATTCCCATCACAACTGTAGTGAGATATTGACACAAAATGCATGCATCGTATGATGTTCGAGCTAAACACAGAAGCTGCTTTATTCTTGTAGTGTAAATGGTAAGGAGCATATTTGATTTGTGTTACTTTTCATCGACTTTCTACTGTATCGTCTATATAGACTATTTCATAGACTATAAAACCCTTTTGTTGGTGTTCATTAATGCTGACATATATTTGTTTATGTATTCACTGTTAAAATACTCTTCATTTTGGAACCACACGTGTATCACTCAATACTTTGCATCTACATCTCTGCAGCTATTTTTTACTGCTTTGGGCTATTAAAGTTCCTTACTGTGCCATCTTGACTGCTTTATTTGCTACCTCGCTGCGTGATAGGTGTCACTTCATACAGCCTGCTAGGTTAGAAATTTTCCTGCGTAATTATCACAGAAACACATATTAATTCACATTTATGAAATAACTGTGGAAACTGTATGGGGGCACTTCTTTTCCACTGACAGCCTGATATTGTCTCTTCTATGGAGAGAAAAATCACACATATTTTGACTTCCTGGCTGTTAAGATACATATCCACAGGAACACTGACAACATAATAGGCAGATACATGGAAAGGTACTTTATTTATTGTGAAGGGAGATTATATTGTCACTGTGACATTAGACCTGATGTGAAAAAAATAGCACAATATAAAACAAAGGACAAATAAAAACTGCAAATCTGAAAACTTATAAACCAACCAACTGATGCATTTGTAAGTGAAGTTGCCCTCATACTTACATATATATTTTTAACATGCAGAGCAGGAGTGCTATAGCATATTAAGACATACTGTATATTACAGTCAAAGTCAAAATTCACCCAGCAGATGCATTTAATATGACTTCATGTCAATGAATCATGTCATGGATGTGTGTGTGAAGAGGGCATGCAGGGACACTGCAGGGGCCCCATGGCTTCAGCCCGGAAGTTTGATAGACCTCACAAAAGCCAGTCCTGAAATGAAAGATATGGGGAAATTGGGAGTAAAATAGAGGTCCACGAATGTTATTTTTCCAACGAGATGAAAAAGGAAGCTTTATTTTTTTTTCCCTTTTTTTGTACTCAGAGTGGCTCGGGTGGGTTGGACTGAATATATGAGGGTGTTATTCATTGGGTTTCAGGACACACTCGGGATAGAACAAGGCAGGGGGGCCATTGTAGTTACTTCAGGGAGGTAGGAAAAAAAGTCTCCAATCTTTTTTTTTCAGGATTTTTCTTCCTCCACCAAAGTGCTAGATAGAAAAAGGGGAAATGGATCACAGAGTTGATTGCTGCAGAATACAAAATATGGATTTGAGTGTTTTACTGCTCTATCTGCCTGAAAATAACATCTGTTTCAATCAAATTAAAGAGGCAAACAAAGTCACAGTCATTAAAAGGTCATACAGCTAAACTAAAAAAGTCTTTAAAAGCATGAGCCATTAAATGAAGGAGTCCTCGTATTAAGCTGCAATTTGTGGTTGGTTGATTTGTTTATTCAGCTATAACCATGACTTTTGGCATTGGCTGGTTTGTGACAGGAATTTGAATCCTAGCTGATCAGAAAGTGACATGTGGTGAACATTAAATGTAAAAAATAATTGACAGACCAATCAATACAACCACCAGTTACATGATATGCAGCTTGATCACACCTACAGATATGAAATTAATGAGCACATATGTCTAAGACTCTATTAATGAATATTAATGAATGAACTCTATTAAGAAAACTGATACATTGGAGCATAATGTTGAGTATGGTGAGTGCATGGGTCCTGCCTTGTTCACATTATTATATTAGTTGCATCACAATCTTATTTCTTATATGCATGTAAACACAATATGAAGATGTGGGATTTGACACAGCGTTGAAAGAGATCACAGGTTTGATCCCCACTGCAGTAAGTCAGTTAGTCAGCAGCACTAACTCACTCACTAAGGCACTGAATATGAGCCTCTGAGTTTAATACCTACCATATTACAGTGGAGCACATTCACCTGAAATATAACAAAGAGATTAAACAAATAATGATACACTGCAAATGCCCATGTGGGCCCAATAAAAGTGCAGTGATATAAATAATACCAATCTGAAACCCTCTAAGAGTATGAGGCACGCAGGTTTGGTTGCTATTGGAAACTGCTTTGCAAGGGAGTGGCTGGTATTGTTCCTCACGCTTAAGTCTGAATCCTGGTGTTAATAGTCTGTATATATGCACACAAAACAGAAATATCATCATAACCCCCCCTACACACAAAGGGAAACGCCATACTCTCTTCGATACTGACAAATAATATGTAATCCACCCTTAAACCTGCAGTAGGCAGAACGTTTTTGGCATCATTGGGCAAAAATTCCATGATAACCTTTCATCATATTGTAATTCAAGTGTTCTTAGAGATACTTCTGCACCTCCTCATGGCTCTGTTTTTAGGCTTTAAAAAATTACGGGAGACTTTGTCCAATCACAGGTCATTTTAGAGAGAGAGCGTTCCTTTGGCTGTGCTCCGGCTGGTGGCAACTGTTCTCAACATGGCTGAAAAACATTTGAGGTGAGAAATAGGCATTACAGTAACATAACACAGATTCATATTTGATCAGAGCTGCCTAGTTTGTCTCAGGATAAAGTGACCATTTAAAAAAAACAACCTTTTTTTAATCATATTTGCTCCATTTCTACCCACTGCAGCTTTAAAGTCCACCAAAAAGTGTTATGATGCGATTTCTGTCTGAATATCTTGTCCTTATCTGAACTAAATTCTGCACCTTCTTCAACCTAATCCACTAGGAAATGGGTCTGTCCAGTCCTCAGTATGTAACTTCAACACTTATTACTGACCAACATGTGTCCATAGCAAACTTAACTTGAAACAGGCAGAATGCAGGCAGGTAGAAAACAAAAGCTGGACCGCTAAGGCTGAAGACCAGAGAATGAGATCTGGCAGAGAATGCATGGAAGTGGGCCGTTATATCTTCTACGGGGCTAATGAGGGGTGTGATCAGGCGGGAACAGGGGTTACTGCAGGGCAGGAGGGAGTGGCAGGATCTGAAATGACAGGGGAGTTAATGCATGGCAAGGAAACAAAGCAGAATGTGAGGAGTTATCTGTCACTGTGACAAACAGAATCTGTAGAAAAACAAGATAACTGGTAGAGCTTGTTGACATGTAGCAACACGTGCCATCTTCAACCATGGTCTTATTCTCCCCACACCTTTTGCCGATCAATAAGTGCGTCATTGGCAGCAGTCAGACTGAGGAGTCTGTCTGTTTAGGCACCGCTTCATCTCTGTCTCAGTGGTGTGGTAATGCAAGGCTCACCTGGTCCTGCAGGGTTGTTTAGTCTACCTATCCCATCACCACAACCACCTACCAGGAGCTGATTGGCCCTGACAACCTCCCGCTGTGGACATCCAGCAATCACCGGGAGGATAGAGCTGGGAAGAAGAGACTGATGGATAAATTCTCAGTAGGTGTTCAGAGTATTGGTAGGGCAATGGACAGAGGACAGACAGAGATGAGAGGTGAGGGGAGGACAGGCCGGCTGTTTCTATACACTGTTGGTAGCTATACATACGAAAAAATTAAACACTATAATTTTGTATGTAATCGACATAATCGTGACCCAGGACAGGTGATGTATAGAGCAACAAAGTTTGCGGAGGGAAGAGGGCGGGGTCGATGGGTGGTTGGAGACCGCTGTTCATGTCCCATGTGAAACCAGAAGTAAACGCTGACTTATTTGTCACGCAACTTCCGTACTTCTGTACGTCAGTACTTCCGTACTTCCGTACATCCGTAACGCCACTTTCATAGTAATTTTAACCTTTTTTTTTTTTTTTTAAAGCTGGGAACATGAAGATTAATTTGAGATGCACTATCTGTCAAGTCTTTCTACTCATAAATCTGCTGCTCACTTATGTTCATTTTTTAATTTTTAATTAATATTAATTGTTACAGCAATTTTGTGTTGATATGATTTACTACACAGATTTGGTGCCAAATTTAAGAATTTTTGACCAGTAGAAAATTGAGAAAAATTATCAAAAATCCCTCCAAACCACCACATTAAGACACCAAGACCTTGAGGAACACCATAGAAAAAGCCATGCTGTGATTTGGTGTCAAACACTTTTGACAATTGGAGATTTCTGCAAGAACTGCATTTTTCGGCGATTGGATGGTGAGCACTTCTGTTCTGGAAACTGTTTAAAAACCCCCTTATCGTCAATATAACCAGGAGAGCCATCCGTCCTCCGAATGCTCTAGGTCTGTAGTTGGTGGTTGTAAAGTTTCATGATGCTGTGATTATCCTAGAGGTCACCATAGGTCATTTTCTACAGTGAGGTCAAGTTTCAAAAAACGGTCTCATTTTATGAAATGGCTACTATTGAGACTAACATTGTCACACATGAATACAATTGGGCTCATTGAATCTACCAGAGTCTCAGTTTTACATTGATACACTGTTTATGCAATTCTAAGACTGTTTAGGGACCCCAGTATGCAGAAATATTCACCATTTTTAGAATAGGCGAAAATAACACATTTATACTGCATGCAAAAAACTGCATGTTTATTGCCCAAAACTGCATGTGATCTTTCATTCACATATCTTGAGGTCAGAGGTCAAAGGACCCCTTTGAATATGGCCATGCCATGCCAGTTTTTACCTCGCCAAAATTTTGCCCAACTTTGGAGCGTTATTTAGCCTCCCAATATTACATGGTTGGTACCAATGGATGGTCATCTAGTTTCATATGATACCAATATCTTCACTCTAGTTTTAAAACCAAGCTTTCTACAGCCTCCTAAAGACCGTAATGTAGGCTGGGATTGCGGGTCTCAAACATACTTATTTTAACCTAAACCACAAATTTTCTTCAACCTAACGAAGCAGTTTTGTTGCCTAAACACTGTAGGCTCTTGCGCGGGCACACCGACCGCTGTGTTGCTGGACATTCATAGGAAAACGCACAAAAAATAACACAATAACTTTTAGTAGGATATACAGTATAACATGACAGATGAGCTGTGTTGGGGTATTTAGTATATGGTACTGCAAATATAAAGAGGATTGGGTTGATGTCTGTCTGTGTGTGTGAGGTGACAGTGTGGGAGAGTCTGAAGAGCAGACAAATAACACACCTTTCTGCAGCAGGTTAGAGGCGAGAGATCAACAAAAGGGTGAGAATGAAAGATGAGCTGGGGAGAGAAATGGAGAGTAAGAGACAGACAGACAGAGAGAGGGATGAGGCAGGCGAGGGAGGCAGATGGATGGACAGATTGAGGGAGTGTAGAGCTTCAGCATGATTAACTGCAATGCCACACTCAAAGCTCTCTCTCTCTCTCTCTCCTTTTCTTCTTCTTCTGTATCCTTGCCCCACTCCTCCTCCTTATAGATCCATTTCTCTTGGGGAGGTCACACAACTGGCCCGGTCTCTGAAGAAGAACTTGTGCTGTAGTCCACTCAGAAGTCAGAAACTCACAGCTGATAGGTTGTAGTTGCAATGTCTATGCATTCCAACATGGAAAAGCAGAAATTTCCCATCAAGTGCTTTACATGTGTTGCCATCCAGCAAATAAGCAAATAAAATGCAGACAAATTTTCCCACTGTGGTCCCCACTCCTCGTAGCTAGTCTATTTCGGAGGCAAACGTACTTGTCCTTCAAGTTCTTCTTCCATCTCTTTTTACATTCAGTGACGTGCACACCGATGTTTGTGGAAACCTCTTTCCACGAATATGTCTTTGTAATGTGGCGAAGAAGCGTCGTACAAATGCACATATTTGCGGACTTCTTCAGTTAACCTATCCTCGATTTGGTCCATACTTGTTTTGGTTTGTTCATGGAGGAGCCGTTGTAAATGTGTAGGATAAAATGCAATGCTTCCAAGTGGACCAATCAATCGCCACAACATTTAGTTACAGTTCTGGGGAGGTGCACGTCAGGCTACGGCATAGAGTACCCATCTATAGACCCTTTCAACGCTTAAGGCGTAGGCCTTAAAACAGAGCTAAAAGAACGTGTGAACATTTGACTTCCATGCACTAGATGACCAGAAACATGATGAAGGCTTGCTACGTGTCTGCCATGTGTGTTAGTGGGCAGCTAAACTTTAGAAGGTGATACTACGTCAATGTTGCATTTACAGCTTGTTCCGCTGTGCCCAAGTAGCCAAGAAAATACTGCTTTGAAAGATTTGTTCAGATTTATCAAAGTATTTATATTAAATATTTCTTTATGAGGATTTTATCCTCATTCATCCAGAGATGTCACCATTCTTTGTTTTAATTTGGAATTTACCAAGACATTCAACCCCTTCTTATTCCCAGTGCGGCTTTCATCGAGGAGACCGCTGTTCGTGTCCCATGCATCACATAACAATCAGCTGTTTGTTCATGTTCCGCGTTCATTTTCATTTTCACTGTAAAGACTTAGTAGTTTTAAGCCCAACCATGTAGTTCTTTCCTAAACCTAACTATAGTAGTTCTGTTGCCTAATCTTAAAGTGACCCATGAGACCGAAGGGGAACTATAGTGGGTTTGATGCTGAAAATGAAGTGACAAAGCGGCGGCATGTGACAAGTTGGGATGAGATCGTGTTGAGACACCTTATAAGAGGTAATTTCTCTGAGCTTGTTACTCTATTGTCACCTTAAATTATTGTTATTACATGACTCAGTTTTACTTGAGTCTTGCTTTCTTGTTTTTCACGTATTTTAATTTTGTGAAGAAATTTGAGAAACAAAGGAAGGCATTTTCCGATTCTCTTTTTGAAAAATGAGCTCAATAGAATAGCAATTCATCAACATCATGAGAAACCAGTGTGATGAAGAACAACTGTGTAATTGTAGTGCAACAGTTAAAAGACAATACTCTTGAGCCTTTTGATTGATTATGCATACAACATTGGAAATAAGAGAGACTGGAAATGGGTTTTGTGGCAGAGTAAACATGATGTCATTCTCTCCATTTTGGATTTCCTCCCACTGCCTACGGCCCCCACACCTTGGTCCGTCTAACACCAGGCCTTTTCATAGATTACCTTTCATGTGCAATTACATCACACCTGACCGACCATTTCAGCAACTGATAATGTGTCATCTAGTAACAGGCACAAAGCACAGTTGAATTATGTTGAGTTAATTTCATGAACTATAAAGTCAAAATATATGAGTCAACTATAAAATATTAATTGTATGTAGTTAATCAAAGTCTTATTGGAAGCTTTATTAGCAGGTTAATATTCTGCTTCAGTGTAGTAAAAGATTGCAGATGACAAACACTATCAAAATGCTGACTCCTTATGACTTTAGTCTTTCTTAATGGAAACCAAATAATGGCTTAACACTTTTGTGTTGTTTTTTGTATTTTATTTACTAAGCTAGTATTTCTGCACTGACTATACAGTATGTCTAATCTTTCATTTGGTCAAAAGTACGTGTCACTCATGTCAAAGAGCTGCATACCGGACCTACTTGAGGTAACTGAAATCCAAAAGTAAACGGCAAGCCAACTGTCATTCTGCAAAGCAAAGCTAAGGCCTTGTTCAGACTGCCAGCCCAAATCTGTTTTTTTGGAATATCCAGATTGTATCCAGATTGATTTTAGAAAGTCTGGATGGAAAAATAAACATGAAATGCAATTTTTTTTTATCAAATGGGATCCAACCACATTTGTGGGTGTTTGAAATGTGTTTCCAATCGGATTTCTAGATGCGTCTCAGTTCGGACACTGGCTGCTCAAATCGGATTTCCAAATGTTGAGCAGAATCCATGCTGCCACTAGCAGAGCGCTATGGAGGACAACATGGAGGAGATAAATTGTCGGCTGGCAATTTCACCTTCACTCTGCTTTCACTTTCTGCTGCTTCCCCCTGACATCGTAATGTATACCAGCCTCCTCCGTCACTAAGTTTGTCTGTCGCGACTTGATAGCGCAATTGTTTCAATCGTGAAGGCTTCCGATTTGGAAACTTGGGTCACCAGCATAGCTACGTCTTTGCCACAGCAACCCATGCAGATAAGTTGGTGATGTCTGGACACACAAATCCGATCTGATCACTTGCAAACAACAGTGTGGACAGTCTGTCTTAAAGATCTGATTTGAGAAACAAATTGGATTTTCCTGAAGACTGAACTTAGCCTAATATGGATTTAGCTTTGTTGTTATTTAAATCAAAAAGCCTGAACAAGGGGACACTTTTACCCATCTATTTGTGTTGAAAGAATACATTTGGTTTGACTGGATTTTGATTAATTTTTGTGTTCGGATTCAGATGGTTTCTAACCATTAATATCTACTATTTGTGGATTTCAGATATAGGTTTTCCGATCAATAGACCAAATTGTAGATCACAGCTACAACAGAATATATACTATTTGTGGATTTTGGTGATGATTTGTATCTTGTAATTGTAATATAGACTATTATTTTGCACCCATGTAATTGTAGGATTCATTGTGTTTCTTCTTTATTTGATTTATTGTGATAAGAAAATGTTTAAAACAATGAATGTGCTGCATGTACTGCATGTTGTTCACTGTGTGTAATGCACACATGCATGATTTACAAATTAAATTCCCCCTTATGCAATAAGTGGGATTCTGCCTTGTATCAGCTGTAATTGGAGTGGAGCATGCGCTCTTTTCCAGCCTCCAGTGTATAGTGTTTACTGAGGATATTCCCAGTTCATCAGTAATGCAGTTGTTTGGGTTGTAGACTTAACTTTTATGAGCTGTGTAAGAACCCTACCTGTTGCTCACCGAACAGTCATGGCCATGGGTTACGTGATTAATCTTCTTTATTGTGCAGAGTCCCAAAGAGGTAGTTTTTGTCAGGACATCAAGGTCAGATCAATGAAAATCTGATATTTAAATGTCACTCGATCAGGCAGGATTCTTGGGAGGGACTCCCAAAGATCAAATAAAGCAAAAATGTCTCATTCAATGTTTCAGGGTTAACCGACTCCAATACACAATGGATGTAGAGGACTCAGAGAAGGTCTGTCTGTTTCATGTTAGCGTTAATGTTAACCAACAACAATATAAAAAAATATATAACAATCGTGACCCTGAGAAAACTATTCACTGAAGTTTCAGTGTCTGATCCAGAGACGGAGTTGCTAATAAATGAAACGATCGCATTAGGTTCTTTAAAAAAGTACGTTTATGATGTTTATTTTACATAAACTTCACACAACAGCCCTAAGTAGTATGCTAACTTAACCATGACTAGCTCCTCTTGGACACATGCGTCGTGTGATCCCTGAACTCTGACGCGTGATTGCGTCACGCATGACTTAGATTACACCACAGGCCACGTTCACAGAAGCCCAGAAATTGCGAGTAAGAAAGAAAGAGATATATAGACCCTTTTTACAGTGTGCAAACAATGATGACGTACGTAAGTGTGCACACGCAGCTTGGCAACTAGCGATGGGCAGATCGATACTGTGAGTATCGATACATCGATACTCACAAGCTACTCATTTGGTATCGATTCTTTTAAAAAAATATTGATTATGAAATTATACAACCAAATGTGGGTGGCTGCATCACTTCCAAACGTTTTCAATATAATGTTTGTGCCAAAAACAGCCCTGAGCTGATATAGACATTAATAAAATGTAAAATAAAGTAGGCTAATATACATTTGTGGTTCCCCTAATAGTGTCTGCAGTATTTGAACGCAGCCCCTTACCTGACTCCTCCTCCACCAACCCACTAATCAGGCCAGGCTATATAATGCACCTGGGGCCTGTTAAGTCCTCTTGTTTCTGCCTGGTATGCTGTTGTAGGTGTTGGTGTTGCTGCAGCTTTTACCGCGTGACACTAACCTTAACCTGGCCCATGGTTCCACTGCTTCTGCTGAACAATTCTTTGTGATGCGCCATGGTGGCTGACCTAAAGTAACACTGCTGCAGTTTTTTCCCCCATATTTATACTCTATATATAAAATATATATATTTATATATATATAAAATACTTTTTTTTTTATTTGTTTGAGTAATTGTTTTGTTCTTTTTGCCCTAGTTTATTAGTTTGGTTTGAGTACAACTGTTTATACTGCTTCGTTGATTTATTTGAGTATTAGCTTTGACCATTTTGGTCATTAGTTGGGTTGAGCTATTTTGCCTTTTAACCAACTGTGTTGTTTGTGTTTATTCGGTTTGGTTGTTTAATTCTTTTTGTAATAGTTTTTTTTTTTTCTTCAGAAGCTGAGAGTCACTTTGTTGGGAGGCTAGGCACCCATGGTGCGGTACCTCCACCTATTGCATGCGAGTTAAGAGCACTGGGCCATAAATAGACTGCACCATAGTTTTACTGTGAGGATTGCTGTGAGGTCGGCTGTGTTGCACCCAAGGTGAGTAAGTGGTAGCACCCTGCACCCTCCTCAGTGTAGTCTGCCTCTCCAGCAGTGGCCTCAGCTTAGTTTTGTTTAGTTTAATTTTGGACGGCCAGCTGTAATATTTTAAGGTCAAATTATATTTTTAACTTTCATATTAGGCCTTTTTAGATATTGTTAAAATAAAGAACCATGTTATGATCCCATATTAGTTTGTGTAATTTTTAATCTGTTTAATCATCTTTTCTTTCCCTACAGCTCCCGTCCCACCTTATTTAGTGCTTTTTTCTTTGATAAATTCCCAAAAAATATTTGACTTCTTTTGCAAACGCATCTCAGCCTCATCAGTAACCAATCTGTGAGCCTTCTCCATTTACCAGAAAAGTATTCAAGGTTTTGTTTAGTATTTCCTGGGCTGCAAATCCTCAGGTGGCGTTGTCGGCTAGTCAACTTCCAACTTACTGTCCTCACCACTCTCGCCACACAAAGATCACAAATGCAACCTAAAGAAATTGACTTTCTAAATCTGTGTGCTTTTAGTGAGTGGGTAGAATACATTAGCATGTGGCCTAATATTCAGTGGCCAGATATATACACATATTTGGTGGAGAAACCTAATGTGCAGCGTTACACCAGTGAGAAATTACGCAATACGCAATATAGTAATATAATGAGTAACGTAGCTAATTACTTTTGATACCAAGTAATAAGTAAAGTAATTGTATTACTTTTTAAAGTAGTAATAAGTAAAAGGTAACATTACATTTCCTGAGTAACTTGCCCAACACTGCATCACACACATACACTGTTACACTCACACTTATCCACAGTTTGAATGGGTGACTTCAGTTAGTTGAAGGTAAAGGCAAACCAAGTTGTCAGTTCTGGTTCCACTTCCACATTCAAATGCAAACGATGTTTCTCACTACAGGTTAATTGAATACGGCAGCATTAATTTGTTTGTCTTCCTCTGGTGTTGTGATAGAATAATATCAATTCATCATCTTCAAAATGATGAATCTTGTGTTATCATGCATCCAAAATGAAAGTCAAAACATTTCTAAATAATGACAAATAAAAATCCCCACTATCTAGCTCTCCAGCCTTTGCTAATGTCATTTGCATAATTCTGACATCTTCACACAAGATTGGCGACATCTGGGATGAGGGGGCGAAGGGGAGAGAAGTAATTGGCGAAAACAACCATTTCACAACTGGAACGCAGCTTTGCCAGTTTTTCCCACACTTGGGAGAGAGATAGAGATGGTGAACGAGGATAGAGCAGGAGGGGGATGGGTAAACATCTGGGGTCTGCTGGAGACTGAGGAGGTTCCCAGCTGTCAGAGTTTCCCAGCTGCTCTCCTGACCCACACTGTGCCAAAGAGAGAACCATGGGAATGACTTTGCTGCTCCCCAGCTCTGGAGCTGGATCTACATCGTGACTTTTTTGTGCCTCATGTTGCCTTAATGCCTCACTGTGTTTGGAAGGAGTGGAGTTGCAGGATTATCAGTTGTCAAAAGAAAGCTTTATGTCAGTCCTGTGTGATAAGAGTCTTGAAACAAAACCAAGCACAATAATCATTAATAATAAGCAATAATAAGCAATGGAATGAGTCATGGTGACTGTCACAAAGCTGTTCTTCCCAACATCAAAAGTTCTAGCCCCACATGACAAAGTATGGTAGATTGTGCTAGTGGAAAGAGCAGCCAATATAATAATAATAATATATATTTTTAAATATTCCTTTATTAATATTTAATTGTGATTAATCGTGATTAATCGCAAATTAATCACACATTTTTTTATCTGTTCAAAATGTACCTTAAAGGGAGAATTGCCAATTATTTAATACTCTTATCAACATGGGAGTGGGTAAATATGCTTGTTTTATGCAAATGTGCTATATTTATTATTGGAAATCAATTAACAACACAACAAATATTGTCCAGAAACCCTCACAGGTACTGCATTTAGCATAAAAAATATGCTCAAATCATAACATCGCAAACTCAAGTCCAACATGCAACAACAGCTGTCAGTGTGTCAGTGTGCTGACTTGACTTTGACTTGCCCCAAACTGCATGTGATTATCATAAAGAGGGCATGTATGTAAAGGGGAGACTCGTGGGTACCCATAGAACCCATTTTCATTCACATATCTTAAGGTCAGAGGTCAAGGGACCCCTTTGAAAATGGCCATGAAAGTGTTTCCTCGCACAGATTTTGTGTAAGTTTGGAGCGTTATTTAACCTCCTTCATGACAAATATGACATGGTTAGTACCAAAACTGACCCAGCTACAACCTCCGAAAGATTGTTTGCGTTAATGCATTAAAGAAATTAGTGGCGTTAAAACAAATAAGCGTTACGGCGTTATTATCGCGTTAACTTTGACAGCCCTAATTTATACCTTTTTGAAGTTTATTATTTCATTCATCCTATATCATAAAGTAACATACATTCTTTAAGACTCCTTATATTCAACACTGCGTCTGTGATATTTTCTTCAAATTGTATCAGTTTAACAATATTATAAAGAGTGTCAGTCTGTGTGTCCTATCCACAGGCTGTCTAGATGAGAAAAGAAGAGATTTGTCTGCCAGTTGTTAATCAGAAGTGGTGATGCACTGTTTGGATCGCCAGACGTTTTCAGGAGACCAAAAAGGTTATAATTAACTTTCATGAACTGAAAACTCACTGTGAAAGGGTTAAAGTCCTAAGACGAAAAGACGGACAACACCCACACCGGACAACGCCGTGGTAGCGACCTGTCAATCACAAAGTAGCCACGTCCTTAAGCATACCCTGCTTTATCCTCTGTCTGACTCCAAATGGGACCATAATTTACTAAATGAACATCATGCTGTATTGAAGAAGACTTGAAACTAGCGATTGAGACCATAAAGTCATGTTTACAATGTTTACTGACGTAATAAATCAAGTGATTTTGTTTATAAAGCGGCAATTGCCACAGCGTTGTCTTTCAACTTTCTCTGTCTCCGTTTGTGTCTGTATGTCTTTACACCCATCTCACTCATTTACTTGAACATTTTTTCTTTTTTTATTGTGTCTCATTGGCCTGCCCACATCTCTTTAACAGTGTGTGTAATTCTCTGTGAAATGTTATGTGTGCTTGACTGTGAAACATAAACTATATACAAAGAAAAAAATAAAGCAGTGCCTCAAATGTAGAAAAATAAATAAATAAATCCAACAAGTTGATGCTGTCGGGTAAAAAAGTTGTATTTGCACATGCAGTTTTTAGTTTACAGAAGACCACTACACCAAAAGTCCAAAGAACATATTTATTTCCAGTCAAATCAAGTTAAATATGAAACCCACTGAGACTGGAACAATGTGCAAACTATTGTGATATCCTACTGATTTTCTAAATGACTAAAAAAAAACATTTGTAACAGGAACACCATCTCTGTTACACAGTTTGTTCTGCCTTTATCTCTCCCCCCCTCTCTCTCTCTCTCTCTCCCACAGCTGCCATTGAGGGGTGCCTCTTATGTAAGTCCTTGTTTAAAC
This sequence comes from Adelosebastes latens, assembly GCA_916700685.1. Taxonomy (NCBI): domain Eukaryota; kingdom Metazoa; phylum Chordata; class Actinopteri; order Perciformes; family Sebastidae; genus Adelosebastes; species Adelosebastes latens. The sequence goes on along the minus strand of CAKAKR010048441.1, from coordinate 6,381 downwards.
ACGAACATCTGGCACAATTGGCAAACACCATTGTTTCAACTCTGTTGGAGATGACTTACTTATTCAACAAAAAACAAAAAAAGAAAGAAAGAAACTGTCTTGAGTTGTCACCAGACTGCAAATGTGTTAAAATGTGTATTTATAAACTCTTTGCAGGTTTTGGTTATAAAGTACCTGTATGAGAAACAGATTGGATGCAGTCATAATAACATTGGGAAATATCAATTAACTCCCAAGGAGTCAGCACATTTCTGCCAAATTTAATCAGAGACTCTAGTGGCACAGTTGCCAAATCTTACTGTGTGTGTTTGCAATTGTGTGTGCATGTGTATGCGTGATTGAGTATCTCTGTTTGCCTACATATTGCAGACATGCACGTGCACATACAAAGAATATGTGAGTGACTCCAATGATTTATTTGTCTGTGGATATTAGCCAATGAAGACAGTTGATGAGTGTGTGTGTGTGTGTATACTTGTGATTCCATGTGTCTGCATCTTAATTACAGTAATCATCATGTTAAATATCCAAGGGTTTGTCCATGTGGATCGGTGTGCAATGTAGACTCACACTGTTGGCATGCATTTTTATAGGTTGAAGTAAACAAAACCCCATTACTGCTCCAGTGGCATCTGAGTTGTAAACCAGCTTAACACTGTCTTGTATGTCTTGTGTGTACTGTTGTACTGTTTTTGTGCAGATGTTGCCAAAAATGTGTCCAAGAGATTCTGCAGAAACCTGCCAAATGTCATCAAAATACTGATTAAACTAGTGTTGTCACGATACTGTTATTTCTACATTCAATACAATACCCTGAAAAATATCAATATTCGATAACATTTTCAATACCACATTGAGGGCATGAAATATTAGATTTTTATTAAAAAAAAAATAGCAGTGTGTGTGTGTGTGTGTGTTTTGTGTGTGTGTGTGTGTGTGTGTGTGTGTGTGTGTGTGTGTCATCTTGCTGTCTGAGAGAAGACAGAGCAGAATGTGAAGCTGGTACCTGTGTATCGATACTGTGGAAAATGAGTATAGAAACCTTTTCAAATATTCAGTATCTATGTATCGATGCTTTGATATTTTTGACAACACTAGTTTAAACAATGGTTATATGTAAACCGGATTATCTGAAAACCTAACTTTATAACAAAATTTAACTCAGTTTTAGTAGATGCCTGGACTTTTAACGTGTAAATTCCCCAAAACCATGCTTAGTCAACACGTTCTCATCGCAACCCATCACATACTAACGTTTTGTCAGGACCCCTTGGCGTCGCTTTCTAAAGCACTGAGTAGCCCAGAACGTCAAACTATGATGCTGCACTACAGTCGCAGTAAATGGGTGGTTAACGTTGTGACTTAAAAAAAAATTAGGTTTAGACAACCAAACTGCTTAGTTAGGTTTATGAAAAAACATCATGGTTTGGCTTCAAATTACCAAGTTTGTAAGGTGAAAGTGAAACTTAACGTTGTGAACACAAAGACAATCAACATATTGTTGGCTTCAGACGGGACAGGAACAGCGTTTTCCTTGGTGAAAATCCTGTGTTTGTTGGACCCATCCACCACCCCTCGCACGTGTGTTTTTTCGCTCTTAAAACTACCTCACTCCCCGACCGCGTTTCATAATGATGCAGATGGATTTACGTTGTAGTTGCTTGAAATCCCGGTGCGTCAGTGCCTTGTGTGTCAGTATCACATGTCGTGGGGCGTGACAAAGCGTCGGTATTTGATGCCCTGGGAATGTGAACAAGCTGGCTTACCGGGCTGTGCTCTTTGAACATGTGGAAAAAACCAACACGTTTTCTCATCCTATCTCGTCACATACTGACGCTTTATCAGACCCCTCAGCATCACTTCTCGCTCGCATGTAAAGACAAGGTTAATGTTGTGAATTAATCAAAAACACTTGCTTAGGATTAGGCAACAAAACCACTCAGGTTTAGGAAAAAACATCATGGTTGGGCTTAAAACTACTATGTTTGTATAGTGCAAATGTGACTTGAGATTGTGAACACAGGACACAAACAATCAGCTGATGCACAGGACATTAACAGCGGTCTCCTGGATGACAGCCATGTGTTGTTGGATCCATCGACCTCCCCTCCCACCCGCCCCGTGTATCTCTTTTGTTCTTTAAACTACGTCACTACAGCACTTTCCCTGTGTTCACTGTTGTTAACGGAAAGGCCGGTGCGTCTCATACTGGCGCTAAAGGGTGTCTTGTGCGTCAGTATCTAATACCGACGGCCGTGACAAAGCATCTGTATTTGACGTCCTGGGAATGCGAACGGGCTGAAAAAACAGCAAATTATGAAAGTTGATGCAAGCTAAGGCTCCTGTGGAGATTGAAATAAGTAGTATATTTCTCCTAAAGCCTATGTTATTATAACCAATGTCATCCTGGCATTGTGAGACTGAATAACACCCACATTCTAATGCTGTGCAGCCGCAGTACACAAGCAAATAAATCATCTAGCACAATCGTCTATAGAATGCGTGTGTATGTACACATCTGTGTTAGTGTTCCTAAGCACACCATCACGTGTTTCCTCGGTGATACAGGATGTCAGGGGGGAAGCAGACGTATAGTACTCCAGCGTTGGCATTGGGGGTGTGGTGTGGATGGGGGGGGGGTTGGCTGGGTACGAGGCACCCAGTGGGAGAAGCTGGCACAGATGGAGCCCCGAACCCACTGAACAGCACTCAATGTCAGCTGCACTGCTCAAGAGAGCCCCTGGGATCCACGGGGCCTTTGGCAGACATGAGCACTCTCTGTTTTAGTCGGCAATTAGTTTAATGGAGCAAAGTCTAAAATCACTTCAGACCAACACAGCTATGAAAAGAAATGACAGGGGGAACAGCTTTTGGTCATTACTCAGGTCTTAGTCTAATGCAGGTTAAGCTGTTTACATGGACAGGAAGACAGGTTGGTCCTTTTGCATCTCTAAGGAGTCTCTAAAGAGGTTTTTGGCACCAGCATTTAGGTTGAGGCTGCTTGGCACAAATATGTTTACAATAGGAATACATATTTCTTTTTTTTACATTAACAAAATTCATTAATTTGAGCTAAAACACACCTTCACCTCTTGTATTCATCAAAAATATAGAGTGCGGCATCATAATTTGTCCACAAATTGGTTTAACCATAGAAACATTTCATACTTATGTTTGAATTCTGTGCTACCGGTCATTTTGTAAGAGACTATGGCTGTATTCGAAACCGCATACTATACTAGCAGTACGTACCAATTTGGCCAAAATGTAGCATGTAGTATGCAGTATACAAACAAAAGCAAGATCTACAGTATGGCAAAAATACACGGATGTTGTACTAATCTCCAGTATGCATCTGACCAGTCTTCCTCGCCTACTGTATCCCTCAATGCAAAGCGCTGGAATGGTATAGTCTATGGCCACAACAACAGTGGCCAAAAAACATTTATATTTTTCCTATGCTAGTTCATCACTTAATTCCCTTCTGAGAATTTTTCAAAAATTTGCTCCAACTTTTTCGGAGTAGAGAAGCTCCACAAACTGACGTGGCAGTAAGATAGCGCCTGCCCAACACAGTCTCCCAGCAGTTTGTGAAATAATCACAAAATTTAATCTATTTGATTCGTGTACATAGACACGAATTTCCCTTTATTTTTCATGACGCTCTGCACGACTCTCAACATCAGTGACGCACGTGTCACAGTCTTTTCAAAACAAAACTACTTAGTTAGGTTTAAAAAAGATCGTGGTTTGGGTTAAAACAACATTGGAAGTGCTGTAACTTAAGTACGGAAGTTCCATTACAAAAATGACTTAGTTAGCAGTACAAAAAAGATCCTCGTTTGGGTTAAAATAACTCTGGAAGTGCCGTAACGTAAGTACGAAGGTTATGTGGAAAATAAATCAACTTTGACTTGTGGTTTCACACAGGACACCAACACCGGTCCCCCTGGGTGAAAGTCCTGTGTTTTAGACCAACCACACACCCACCATGACTTCCTCCCTATGTGCCGTTCGCTGCTCTTTATACTTCCCGGTTCACAATTACGTGGATTATATATGAATTGATTTCGTGCTGGCAATCACGAAAAAAAAATTTAAAATTTGTGTCTATGTACACGAATCAAATCAATCACAAATTAATGTCGTGACTATTTCACAAACTGCTGTGTGACTTGGCTGGCCTGGCCGGGGTTGCGACTGTCACACTCACAGAGCCCGCTATGAGCTGGCCCAAGCCAGCTACAGAGCATTAGGCAGTGGTGAGGGGAGAGTCGAGGGAAAGAGCAGCCTCTGATGGGGCAGAGAGATATTTACTACAGACACAACATGACCCTTTCTTAAACATTATTCTAATATTTGTAGGGATATTATTCCACTGTTTTGTTGCTGGAACTAAAAAAGCAGTTTGAGTAAATGCTGTCAAGCAATGTTTTATATTAACAGTCCCCCCTCGTTGATGATCCTGTTTGTCTTACTTCACCAAGAGCTGTTGGAATAAATTGTTTATGGGGTGGTGAAGCGAAACCTGCAGTATCTTAAAAGGAAAAAAAAAAAACATTGGTCACAAAAAAAATCAAAGCTCAATAAGTAGTACAGATTTAAAGCTAGGGTGAAGATTCTGGCATCATATGAAACTAGAAAACCTAAGGAATCCACTGATACAAATCATGTATAGTGCATACTGCGTTGGTCAGTAGTATGTAAAAGGCGGTTTTGAATACAGCCTGTATATGATGTTTTTCATATTGGGAAAAATTCCTTTGGAACATAGCTCAGCTTCCTATAGTGCCAATTCAGTCATGCCACACAGACTCCCATTCTAATGACATGGACATCTTTTTTTGTCCCTCTACTTTTCTATCTGCCTCTCTCTGTATATCTACATGTAGTGCAGCTCTATACCCCTTATCCTTCACGGAACAGGATCGCTTGAATGACCATGAAAATGTGGGAGCAAGCAATGCAGCCAATTAGACTTCTTTCACTTCCCTTCAATAGAGGAACGCTATACAGCCAAGGTCCAAGAGCTTGTATGTGTGTGAGAGCATGTGTGCCTGCATGTGAAGGCAAAGGGATTGTGGTACTTCTCACTGATACACAGTATACACTTCTACGCTACACAGAATGGGAATCAAGCTAAATGTATCTATGGAGCACTTTAGTGCATGACACAGAGCAAATATCCAGATGAATTACATAGAGATAAAAAAGGCAAGTTCCAAAAAGAAAACAACAACATCTACATTACAATTTGTGGTGGCAGATATGTTTGTGTGCAAGTGTGTGTGTGTGGTAAGGATATATATATATTTTTCATTACAGTATCTGTTTGATATAT
>CAKAKR010048438.1:27959-52098 GCA_916700685.1 Adelosebastes latens | reverse complement strand
AGAGGGGAACACACAGGCTTAAATACAAGACATGATTACACACAGGTGAAACAAATCAGGGCGGGGCAGACAATCAACAAAAGGCGGGAAAACAAACAAAGGTGGGAAGTAAAACCAGACAAGACACAGGAGGAGTGAACTACAAAATAAAACAGGAAACACCGGAATAATATAAAAGAAACCAAATCCAAAATCACATAAACATAACTAATAAGAGACTGGCACAGCCAGAACATGACACCGTGATCTCATATTTGGTCTAATGTGCTGAGCTAAGTACACTTAGGTGCATTTAAAAATCAATATCACCGCTTCATACCAGAGTTAAACCCCCATAGAGTATGTAGGAGTTAGATAGATAGATAGATAGACAGATAGATAGATATCCAATATAATAGCATTGATTGAATTTTTGTTTGTGTTACTCGTAGCATTGGAAAACCACACAACAAAAATTCAATAACATCACTTCTCAGGAACAAGCCGTTTCTATTACTCTCGACATTTCACAGAACACGCTGTCAGTTTTCTGGGGTTCATTTCTTCAGTAGAAAGTTGTTCCAGTGAAAACTGTTCAGAGCGAGGTCTGTTTATTATCCAGAGTAATGACACCAATGTTTCTTGAAAGGCTTGCTGCTGTTGTTGAAAATTCACTTCACAGCTGTTGTATCGGGGTCGAGGCAGAAATCTCTGAGACAAATGTCTCAAACCCTAGATGAATGGAGCTAAAACCATAAACTAAAACTGTGCTTTCTCATATTGGAGCTCTGTAGGAATCATAGTCGGATATTTAAAGAGGACCTATTATGCTCATTTTCAGGTGCATACTTGTATTTTGGGTTTCTACTGGAACATGTTTACATGCTTTAATGTTCAAAAAAACAAAAATTTTCTCATACCGACTGTGCTGCAGCACCCTTTTTCACCCTCCGAAAACCCAGTCTGCTCTGATTGGTCAGCCGGCCCTCTGTTGTGATTGGTCAACCAAACCAAACTCTTCGGACTCAGCTCCACTCTAACTAGCTTTGTTTGAGGGTGTACCAAACTAGGCAGATATTATGTAGGTATTAAACTAGCCACCAGGCAGGTTTTATGCAAAATGTGCTACTTGGTGACATCACCACGTTACAGAAGAAAGACGGGACTTCAAGCAAGGCGTTTCAGGCAGTTCAGGAGCAGTGTTTCTGTGGGGGAGAGTAACTCCCTTTGGCGTGGACTTTGGGCTTTGTAACTTTGCAGACCTTTTACATGCATAAAGCACTATATAACACACTAAAGGAAAGGGAAAAAGCATCATAGGTCCTTTTTTACTTTCACAAATCAACAAGTTAGAGAAAAAAACGTTGTTCATTTTGTAAATGCTGATACAAATCATGTGATGAACACTTTCAAGGAGATTCTCTTCGCTCAATACCAGTATACAGTCCCAATAAAGAGTGAACCATACGTTATCCTCCAGGGCTTTAACTTTCCATCACTTCTGTTGTGTTGTCATGTTTTCTTGGCACAGGAACTAGACTAGGTTTTGTCAAGGATAACACTCTGCCTTTGCAAACATTGAAAAAGCAGGAAGCCGACCTATAAAGTTGCCGGGAGGATAAAAAGATATACTTTGATTTTTTTTTTGTCAAGTCAGACTCGCTGTCTTTGAGGAAGCATTCATTTTAACTTTGTTGTTCCCCGCAAACCCACTTTTGAAAAGAGGACGAGGTTCCTCTAACCTGCAGAGACTTTCTAATCATGTGAAATCTTCCTGTTTTTCTGTTTGTGAAACATATCCGTGTCCAAACGTTGCCGCTGATCTGGCTCTCGTTCTCTTCTCCGTGCCTTTCTTTCCTTCTTTCTCCCTCTCTCTCTCTCTCTCTCTCTTTCTGTCCAACCCTTCCAATCCCCACCCTGGAGAGCAGTGTGTCCTCGTTCTGATGATGCTCTGTCGCCACCACTCAGTGTGGGGCCTCTGAAATATTCATGCTGACACACATAGACACACACACACCTAGAGACACACACAGGCACAAACACTTTCAAACCCTTCATCTTTTTTTCCCTCCCTGTCAGTTTGCCCATATCAGTAGAAGATTAGAAAATATAATTTATCTCGCAGTACATTTGGGGGGGAAAAGTTTTTACACACTTCACAGTAAAGTCACTCCTCTTCACATTCCTCTGAATTTCTGCAGAATACAGTTTGATATTTACTTCAGTTTGTATTTGAAATGATAATCTAGTGTTCAAGTACAGAATCGGGTATTTACACACGATGACAGTCATTCAGGGAGAGCAGCATTTTTCACCTCAACTATTTATACATCAGTTCATAGATCTGTAAAAGTCATAGAGTTGAGGAAGCTGAAGTCACACTGCAAATACATGTTGGATGCCAGAGCTACAAGCTGGCATACAGCAGCAGAAGAAATCATAAAACCCTTATTACAGTGCCAGCAGTGTTCCGATTTGATCTGTGACCTCAGACTGTCGACTCATCTCAGGAGAAGAGGAGCAGAAGCAAAACTCCAGCAGAGAGCACATCAGCACGCAGAAAGGTTATTACGCTGCCAGTGGTTTTGATATGTAACCTAACATTATTGGGCTGTCGGGCTGATGGGAGGCGTGCAGGCAAGGAAACGGCTGAGCAAATCATCATTTGAGCTGTGATTTGTGTCAGAGGTGCTGTGATGTGATTCAGTGCTCCCCGTTTGTCAGCGTGCAGGGTGGAGAAGCGAGCCTGCGAAACAGCATTTAGATGTTGGTTTCACTGCAGAGTTTACATACGAGCTCTCAAGTCGAAAAAATGAAACGCCGTGCTGCTGTGCAAAGCTGTGTCGCTGCAATATGATTATTTAGATTTCCCGGCATCGTCTTAATTTACCTCACAGGAAAAACGATGTAAATTGACAGGAGTGTCATCACATGTGCCAACTTAAATGTGCATTTTATGAAAGCAGTGTACTAATTAGATCCATAGTTCAGTCTCTATGGGAACATAGAACAAATAATGTTTGTGCACCGAACCATAAATGTGTGTTATCACACAGAGAAACCAACAGTAATACAGAGCTGTTTCCTGCGTTCATATTAATTTATGATGTGTCTTTCCCCACATATTTCCTATAATCCCATGATAATTTTGGCTGCTTTTGAATTAGTATAAGGCATCAATCACACATGCAAAAATGAGCACACGGCACATCTGAGACTAAGTCTCATCTTAGCTGCAGCTTTTTCAGAAATTTTCAAAAGTGTTGCTGTTCAGTATGAAAGCTATTCAAATCTACTATGGCTATGGTTGTTTTATAAAGCTAAAGCTCACTGTAGACTTTATATTCTGATCCATTAAAACTCTAAGGTTTTGGGCAACTAGTTACCGTTGGAAATTAAACATCAAGGATGGGTATGTTTTTTTCTTCCCATAATGCACTCAGTTCAGTGCATCCCCTAATATGTTGGTGAATTATAAAGAGGCACTAGCTGAATGGGGTCAGAGGTCAGGGCCGTCTGCTGCCAGGAGCCTCAAAGAAACCATCAGGGATTGGCTCTTAACATGCACATTCCCATGGAGACGAGCCCCGTTTCCCATTTGCAGGGTCCTTGTGCCGCTGCTGGTTGTTATAGCAACAGACAGGACGTGACATTGTTGCATAATATGCTGTTTTTCCTTCCACCTCGTTCTGACCTTATTGGTGGGCTGTTTTCTAATCATGTCATCTTCTCTGTGGGTGTAGCAGCAGTGAACAGAGGTAGTGTCAGGTCAGAATCTGCACAAAACAAATAATGCATTTTTTTTTTTATAGTGAAAAATCATCATACTGTGTTATAATACTTAATTTATGATCACCAATCTGTAGTTTATTATATTACTTTTTTTCTCATTGGGGCTCGTTTTTAAGACCCACTGGAATCAAACTAATTGTGCGACATTATCTCCGTCACGTCACCTTGAGACTGTGGGGGTGTCAACGATTGCAAGTGTAGCGCGTAGCTTGCTTTGTTAGCGAGCATTGTGTAACTAAGCAACCGACCACTTTCTCCAACAATTTATGTGTTATTTATTAATTTCCCCAATAAGCCCCTGACCCAAGCATCAAGGGTGCTTCTCAGGACATTCTGCAACCAACACCATCACTCATTTTAATCTACATTTATTTATTTACTGCTGGGTATCATGCCCTGTTGTAATGTTTCAATGGACTACATGCCAGTAGAAGAACAATCCACTCAGCACTTTTTTTTATTACTGCCACTTAAGATGCATAATTGTTGTTGTGTGTGTGTATGTTGTGTATTGTTGTGTATGGTTTGTATTGTCTTATATGCCAGTGCCAAAGACAAATTTCCATTTTATGCAAATGTAATGGACTATAAAGTAATCTGAATCTGATTTGACTTTATGTTAGAAAGAAATGCATTTTTGTTTGCGTGTGTGATTTTTGGAGGCAAAGGACGTACAAAATTAGAAAAAGAAGAAACAGAAATTGACGTTTTTCCACACCTGGTAAAGACTAAACTTCTAAATCACTGTGGAGCCAACAGTCGCATAAAGTTAGAAATATTATAATGCCTGAGAAGTGCAAAAAAGTCCTTTGTGACTCGAGATGTCTCGGCTTAATATTTATTGTAAAGAAAATAAAAAAGAAAGGATTAAAGGCAGCTTTAGAGACCAAAACATTTGAGCATATTTTCACTCTTGTCATGATTCGTTTTGGCAGTGCGGTAGCGTCCCTTGTTGTGCGTTCTCGGTTCGATCTTCCTCCTGAGTCAGGGCGCCTGTGGTGGAACTAAGCTGCCGTCTTCACAATCTGTTTCACCCTCGGAGTCTCTGTCTCTCCAAGACAGCCAATTATGAACTGGAATTCCTCCAATTACTTTTCAGGTTTTTGACCCACTTTGCATGGAATACAAACTAGTGCAGGCGTTTTGTTTGAAACTGCAGATTTGGATGCAGGTGCCTATCCAGGATTTTTTTTTAAATATTTCTTAACTTGCAAAATAATAAATAAGGCATTTTTTTTTGCTATTTTCCTTTGAACCTTTGCTTTTAACAGAATGATAAAACACACATATCCCATATCCACACATATCCCATGAGTGTCAATTACTTTATGTATTTTAATATTGATCCAAAAGTAGATTTAGCATTTCTCAACATTTCCTATTTTAAATAATACTACTTTTAAATTTAGAGGATTGGGCAACCTTGGCAAAGGTAGTGCTCTCTTAAAGGTTCAGTGTGTAGGATTTGGTGGCATCGAGTTGTGTGGTTGCAGATTGTAACCAATTACCCCTCCGCTCACTCCTCCTTTTCAAGACTGCGGTAACACGAGGCGCCAAGTGCAAAACCGTGCTCGCTCATAGGCCATCCTTACCACAATAACACTACTTTAGGAGCAAGGGGAGTCAGACGGCGGCTGGCGGTACCACAGTTTTGCACTCTGTGGTTCAGGTTACCACAGTTTCACAAGCGTGTCGGAGAACTACGGTGGCCTTCAGGTATCATAAAAACATGCAAGGCTCTCGCTAGAGCCAGTGGGTTGTGTCTAGAAGGTAACCCCCAAGTTGCGAAACTCTCGCGATATGGTTCAGGTTAGGCATTGACCTCGAATGGTTAGGATAGGTCGTCGGGTTGCGAGTCTCGCAAGAGTTTTCGCACGTTGAATGATTCTTAATTTCAGGTGATTATACTGCACACTAATGAAAACATAGTTATGAATATTATATTCCATTTCTGCTGATAGATCCGCTGAAATGTTACACAATGTTCCTTTAAATGATAATACTTTTAAATTTAGGGGGTTGTGCAGCCTTGGCAGAGGAAGGGCTCTCTTAATGCTCTCTAGTTTCTAATGTTGTGAAAATTTGAAGTCGTTTCCAGAAGCTTTCCCTCATATTTCCTCACCTTAGTATTTTCGTTAAAGTTTGACCATTTCTGCAGCAACTTCTAATGATAAGCAGCTGTCAGGGAATCACAAGTCTGCCAGGCAGCAGGACGCTGTGATGCGTAGGATCACTCAATGAACCAGACAGCTTTCTCCTGTCGATGAGCACCTACTCAGTTGATGTTTCCTGCTCTAGGAGTGCTACTGTGCACCTGTGAGCGGAATTAACTTCAGAAATCAATACAGCATTATCCTCACAGTTATTGTTGTACTTGACACGGCCGTATAGTGCACGTTCTGTAGCTAACATGGTGCCACTGAAGACATTCAAACCCCCTGTTAATGCTAATCAGCTTTCGTTTAGCTCTGAGTCACGTCCTCCCGACTTCCCCCACAGGGAGCATCGTTTACACCCTATCATTAAAATGTTTAATACTAGCTTATAGTTCATCTTAATCTATGCTAATGCTTTTAATTCCATATTAGTGGTGACAGGGAAGCCCAGAGGCACAGACTCAGGTGGGTGTTGCTGACATAGGGAAGGATCTGATGAAAGGTACCGTGACTAGGGGCTTAGAAGCAATTATAGCAGCTGACATTTAGTAGACGTCTTAATGACACCTGGGAATGTTGAGCAATTATTTATCGAGACACTGTAGACTTTTTCATTTCATTTGGCTCATCCCTCTCCACACTTCCATCATTGTTATACAAGTGTTTTTTGCAGATGAATGCTGTTAGACTCTGATTTATGCTGTGTGTTTTGGTGACATTCTCCCTCATGTGAGTGCAGAGACGTTTCTTTTCTGCTGTGCTGATGGTGTGCTTGTTGCGAACAATAAAGCTACAGGTTAAACCACTGAGTTCACCACAATATGATGGTGAGTATTTTACTGCTTTTTAACTTATCTTGACCAGGGATGCACCGATTTTACTTTTTCAGTCCCAAAAGCGATACCTTGGCTTTAAGTATTGGGCGACACCGAGTACCGATCCGATACCAGTGTTTAATTAACAATATGTATGCCTCACTGTGTGGAAGTGACATTATTTTACAGTATGTATAAGGAAACACCGGGCTTGACTTAAAAATTGCTTTCAAACTTTGTAAAACAAAATGTAACAAATAAATACACGGCTTTGTTGAATACTTGATTCTAATTGGTCAATCACAGCGTTCTACTGTCTGTTATTTCTTTATAGCAGACCATTGCTATGGCCGCAGTCCTGATGTCGGACTCTGGCGGACCGTTTTTGTGTCAAATTATTGATTTCTTAACTAAGTAGCCGAGTAATAAGCGGGATACTGTACTGCTAGCGGGTCATTGTTGTGAAATAAACCCCTTCAGGGAGATGCTGCACAGTGGACCCCGACATTATCCCTTACATAAATACGGAATTGTTATTTTTCATTAAAATAATAAATCATACTCCGGCAACTCGGTAAATAATTTTCAAAATGAACAGGAATTACAATTCAAGTGTAAACCTTTTTAATGCAGCAATAAATTAGTCAAAACCTAAACAGGAATTCAAATTCCAGTATATAATGTATATAGTATATAAACATAGAACTGAATTGAATAGAGCTGCCCGATTGTCACCGATTTCCGATCCAGCTATTTAAGTCAGTATCAGCCCGATATCTGATCCGGTATCCGTATCGGTGCATCCCTAATCTTGACCACTGTAAAACTTTCTTTTTAGCAAAAATGCATAATTTCCTTTCAAAAGCTTGTCTAGAATTAGTCAATATTTCATTATGATTTCTTCTTGAATCCCACTTCTGTGTCGTTTTGTTTTCTCCCAAGCACACATGTCATGCTGAAATAATAATCGATCTTGAGTTTGACTGTTCAGTGCTCCAGAGGTGCCTGCTCGTGTTTGTGTGTGTGTCACAGTGCATCAGCTTCTACTAAGTCGATAAGGACTACCTCCCCTGTGCAACCAGGCAGGCGAATATGTGTACAGTTTGTATGTTTGTTTATGCGTGTGCAAGAGTGAACGCAGGAGAGGGAGACAGAGATTATGTGAGTATGTGTCATCTGAACTCTGACATGACAAGTGCAGTGACCTGGAAGAGAAAAAGGTAATGGATCCAGAGTAACAGAACGCAACCTGTAACCCACAGAGGCTGTAAGAGAACAGCACGTTTTGAGTGCATTTCTGTAAGTACAGTAGGAGAAGGTGATATGCTTTGGGGGTAGCACTACTGTACTCAGGCCAATGACAATTTTTACATCAGTAAAACCTTCCCTTTCAAGATTTCATGTTCCTTCTGAAGTCTGGGGCTTTGCCAGGCAGACAGCGTACGTGCAGATAGGAGTAAAGGAGATAAGATCAGGGCCAGATCACACATGGCTAATGGAAACAGTGGAAAAGGACAGACTAGAAGTGTGTGTGCACACACACCTTTGCAGGAATTACTGCAATTGGCTGCATGAAAGATGTATAGTGCTTGTTTTGTGACATAATGATGACGCAGAGTAAAAGACTGCCATTTATGCCACTTAGAGGAAGCTCCCATTTAAAGGTGTCCACCGCTGAGCGAGTCTATACGCTTAGTAGGTCTTAATTTGTCTCACCTGGAAATGAAACCACTGGGATTTGGTGACTGAATGAGTGCGTGGTTAACAGTGAGAGTCTATTACACTGCAACTGGATGTGTTTTTATGCACACTTCACTTAAAAATGTGCTTTTAGTATATACTTTAATGCAGTTTTTTTTAGTAAAACAGTGTTCTGCTGTTACATGTATGTTCGGGTAGAGCGTGACAGTGATCGACTGAATTTGCCCTCGGCTATCTTCACACAAAATATGTGAAACACAGATGACTTTGATCACTTTTATGAGCTGATGGCACAGATACAACCAAAGTGGAAGCCCCAGGCATATTTTTTATCCTCAACAACAAAAAGAAAATGACTGTAATTTCTAAGCAGCATGTCTGTAGCTGACACCACACTCCTAATTGATCTGCTCGTGTCTTTTTGTGGACAAAAGGAGATCAATTAAGAATGAAGCTATCAATACTGAGCTATACTATGTAACAGTACATAACAACTCATTAGATGAGAGGTTGTAATATACGTTACACACTGGGTACAAAAAATGAATGATGAAACCAGTAATTGCTAACTTACCCGACAAACAGTGTAATGGAGAAAGCTGCCCTATGGCATCATTTACACATTGAAGTCAATCAGTGGAGTCTAATTATGTACAGTAGGTGATGACACTGAATTACTGGTGCAATATGCTTATACATTATTATTGTATGTTGGATTAGGTTAATGACTACAATTTATGCTTTTACTAAAGGTTACAATCAATCAAATTGTTTTCATGTAAAATGAACACACTGCAGTCCAGATGTTGTTTTGTTCTTCGTTGGATGTGATGTGTTTCTGCCGCAGCCGCTTTTGCCTCATAAGTTTTGCCCTTTCTATCCCAAATGTAGAAAATGATTGCACTCTATGGCTCAAGAGTTTTCAGCCCGTTCTCATTCCCAGGGCATGAAATACCAACGTTTTGTCACGGCCATCGGCGTTCGATACCGCCGCACACGGCACCCTTTAGCGCCGGTATGAAGCGCACCGGGCTTTCCATTAACTACATTGTAAACCCGTCTGCAGCAACAGTAAACGCTCAGAGAAAGTGTGACAGGGAAGGGGAGGTGGATTGGTCCAACAAGCACAGGGCTTTCATCCAGGAGACCGCTGTTCATGTCCCGTGCGTCATGTTACTATCAGCTGCTCATTCATGTCCTGTGTTCACAACATTCAGCGTCATTTTCACTGCACACACGTAGTAGTTCTAAGCCCATCCATGTTCCTATGATGATGGTCCTAAACATAAATATAGTGGTTTTGTTGCCTAATCCTACAGTGACACCAAGGGTAACTATAGCGGTTTTGATGCTGAAAATAAAGTGGCGTCGAGGGGCGTGACAAGGCGGCTGTATGTGATGAGTTGGGATGAGAACGTGTTGGAATTTTTGTTCCTGACTTCCTACTAAAAATCAAAATAGGCTGTTTGGTTGCTCATGTTTTTATCTTGTTTTTACACTCAAGCATACATTCTTTATTTTAGACGAGTTTCCCCTTTAAAATCATCAAATGGTGGATACTAGACGATGCACTTGATGAAGACTGGGGCTGGTAGCAGTGCAAACAGAGTAAAGTTCTTCCCTCCTAGTTATAGAAGCACTGATTCAATTGGGTGGCTCCTCCCAGAGCTCATCAGTACCATGACAGACAGGGAAGACTTCCAACACACTATATTCAGCATTTGCAGCATGAAAAATCAATACTTGTAATGCTCTAGTATTTCTATTCCCGATGAGCGTTTCACAACAATAGTGAAACATGATACATGGTCAATACGGCAGCACTACTTTGTACCATATAAAGTTATGACAGAGCAGTGTTTCAGCTAGACAATACAACAGCAGTGAGTGAGTGTTTGCTGAGGTATTATTTCAAGTGGGTAATTAGAGCAGCGGCAGATCAGGGCTAAGTAGAGATGCAAATATTTAAGGGCTTTTAAGCTTTGTGGTACAAACAAAAAACTCTAAACTTCCCACGACATGCAAATTTATACGAATTAGTTGATGTTGATCTTTCCATGGCAACCATCATGTGTGTGCTGCAGATTTTCTGCTGCCGGTCAAATACTTTGTTGGCAACAATTTGTTGCTACTGTGTATCCAAGTGAATGATGGTGGCTGAATTGCTATTTTTTTTAGTATGCACTCATTTCCATCTGCTGCAGTAGTTGTTAGAGTGGCTGAGATGTTTCTTTTTTTTCTGAATTGTAATGTATGCTTACTGCTCTGTCAGCACTCACAGCTGAGTACTTAAAATGAGCAATCAATAATCACTTTCTCCTCTGTCTGTCTCTCATTCATTCTCACTCCCGCCCACTCTCTCTCCATCGCTTTCTTTCTACGCCTCCCGTTTGCAGGTAGTCTCGATGGGTGAGGCCCACTGATCCAGTCGTCCCAGCACCACCCCTCACCCCTCCACCCCTGCCCTCCTCTGTTTCCCCCCCTTCACTTCAGTCACCATGACTTCCACCGCCCAGCTGCTGGGTTTGGCTGAGGTGGGGCTGAAGTGTGACCAGGAGATTGAGAGGAGATATGAGATCGTTCCCTCGGTGGTCTGCTCCATGTGCTGCCTCTTTGGGATCATCTACTGCTTCTTTGGTAAGTGATGATGTAGTCAAAGCTTTGCTCATTAAGGTCTGAGCTGGTACTCACTAAAATATATCTAAAAGGTTCAAATGCATTAAATGGGATCGCTGAAAAAAATTTGATTTCATAAAATGCTTGAAATAGCTTATACCATGTTCTAGTGTTATTTCAGAGCCACACGTGCCCACCATTGTCAGAAAAAAAAGCTAATTGCCATCAGTTAAGAGTACTGTTGCTGCTCTATTATTGGCATAAGAGGTCTGCAGTACGTGTATTTTCATCCTAGTCACATTTTGTATACCTACAGAAACTAATGTGTCCTGTTCAGTTGACAATCAAAGGAATATTTTTGGGAAATTCACTTATTCTAATGTCTGTACTTGAAATATAAAGCTACTATTAGCAGCCAGTTAGCTTAGCTTAGCACAAAGACTGGAAACAGTTCTGGATCTGTGCAAAGGAAACAAAATTGGCCCAACCAGCCAACATATCCACATTCCACGGTTCGTAGGATATCTTACGAAAAGTTATTCCTCATTTTTTGTTTAGGAAAAGATTGACTTTGTTGGGTTTAGATAACAAAACTACTTAGTTAGGTTTAGGAAAAGTTTGTCGCTTGGGTTAAAATAACTTCAGAAGTGGCATAACTTAAGTACGTAAGTTATGTGACCATTTAAGTTGACTTCTGGTTTCACATTGGATATGAACAACGGCATCGCTCTCCATACTTTCTGGTTCAGGATTACGTGGGTTACATGCAAATTAATTTCATGGGATATATATGAATTACAGTGCATTACTTTTTGTAGGTATAGCTACTAACGTTGTAAAAGAACAGCCTGACCAGCACATCTCAAGCTCATTAATTAACACGTTGCATCTTGTTTGTTTAATCCATACAAGTGTAAAAAGGACATGTCCAAGTTACTGCGCCCAGCCAAGAAAAAGCTCCGTGCAGTTTACCCCATAGTCCCCTGTAAAACCACAATGATTTGTTTTTACACTCCGGTTTTTGTACGTATTAAACAAACAAGATATAACATGTAAATTAGTGAGCTTTAGAGTTTTAGTCAGACGATTTTGTTACGTTAGGACGGAGCCAGACCACCTTTTTCCCTCTGTTTTTAGGCTTTATGCTAAGCTAAGCTGTCTTCTGGCTGTAGTTTCAATCTTCTCATCTAACTCTAAAACAAGGAAGTAAATAAGCATATCACCCAGCATCTTGAACTATTCCTTTAACATTAGTTTGACAGAATGTCAAAATGTATAATCAAAAGTTTTTACCTGCTGTGCTCTGTGATTTTGTGAGTGTATGATTGCAAACACAAACTACTCTTTTACAAAAGCACAAAACTGGAGATCCATGATCTAGGATCCCCTAGACATTAATAAAAAAATAAAATAAATAAAAAAATATATATATATGGACATCAGCCAGTATCATTAATGACAGACATGATGGAAACACTTGAAAGTGACATGCAGCTGATATATACTTCCTATACTGTATGTGTAAGTGCTAGGAAATAATTGGAAAGTGCTACAACATGTAGCCAAAGAGCCCTGAAATCTAGTTCATTCTGCTCCGCTGGTGTATGATATTATCGATTTAAGAGCAGTACAGGGAGGTTGTCTTGTTTCTGGGTATGTGAATCAATATGGAAATCTCATTCCTACAGACTAAGCTATTGTGGCATTGCTATATGTTCATATGTTTTCATAGAACTGCATCAAGTCTTTGAATATCCAATACCCCTACATCCTATCCCAAATTGCTGTCATAAGCAGACATACTAAAAAGGATTGGACTGCCTGCTGTCTTTTAAAGGGGAAAAAAAGCGTCTTCTGCTGCTTATTCAAAGGCATGTTCCCGTTTCTTTCAACTAAATGTTGCAGCGGCACTGCTGAAAGAAAAAAGAAGCAGCTTTGCAATTAATCAAAAATACCAGACCCAACTGGCAGTGGACCCCTGTTGTTGTTGTTGTTTAATTTTGTATTCCCCTGTGCCATCAAACACCCGGACTCATACTTTATGGGTCCATTCATATGTGAAGTTACAAAGTCCTTACTTGAGGCTTACTCTTGTGCCCAGTGTGTGACTGCGTTGGATTGCTTCATAAGTATTAAGGGCTCATCCTAATGAGTTTGGATGTAACGTCATTACAGGAATGTGTAATCAATAAATAATTAGAGAGAGAGCTGCTGTAATGGCTACAGGCGTCTTACATTAAGAGTTGTTTTTGTTGCAACAAAAAAATGTTGGATTAAAAATTGTATTTCCACTTGAATAGGGACTGGCTAAATCACATAAAACTGCTCAAATAATGACATTCAGAATGACTTGTGCATTTTTGTACAAAGGTACAATTAATTTCAGTATATTGCCTTGGGTTGGCTTACGGGCCTGTGTAATCATTCACTTGCAGCTATTTTCTAGTTAAAGAGGCAGTGGCAGAGATTTTCATTTTGCTGTGTCAATTAATGATGGTTTTGCAAAGACTGTAGGAATGCAGGCACATAAGATCAGAAGCAAATATGTTTTTAATGTTATTTTTGCATTTACTGGACAGTAAACGGATGTAGAGAGACTTGAACTCTCTTCCAGTGACATGGTATGCAACAGTAACCACTTGACCACCAGGACGTGCTACAAATGCTATTAGAGAGTCGATATACACCATACTTTTTTGACATTTTGATTTCCAAATAAGAACACAACATGGAGCCTTGCAAGTTATAAATGATCCCCCAGAAGCAGCTAGAAATGTGTTTAATTAAACCTTAATACAACACACAATGCATTGAATTTTCAACTTGTATTTATTGAAGGGCTGTCAACGTTAACGAGATAATGATGCATTAACCCAAAATTGTTTTAACGCCACTGGTTTCTTTAACTCATTCGCTCAATTGATCTTTTGTAGGTTGTAGCGGGCTCATTTTTAAAGCGAGAGTAGAGATATTGGCATGATATGAAACTGGAAAACCTAAGGAATCCATTGGACCAACCATGTTCTACTAGCTTGTTGCAAAGAAGGTTAAATAATGCTCCAAATTTGCACTAAATTTTGTCGAGGAAAAGCTGTCATGGCCACTTTCAAAAGGGTCCCTTGACCTCTGACCTCAAGGTATGTGAATTAAATTGTGTTCTATGGGTACCCACGAGTCTCCCCTTTACAGACATGCCCACTTTATGATAATCACTTGCAGTTTGGGGGCCAAGTCATAGTCAAGTCAGCACACTGACACACTGACAGCTGTTGTTGCCTGTTGGGCTGCAGTTTGCCATGTTATGATTGGAGCATATTTTTATGCTAAATGCAGTAACTGTGAGGGTTTCTGGACAATATTTGTCATTGTTTTGTGTGAATAATTGATTTCCAGTAATGCATCTATACATACATTTGCATAAAGCAGCATATTTGTCCACTCCCATGTTGATAAGAGTAGTAAATACTTGACAAATCTCCCTTTAAGGTACATTGTGAACAGATAATAAATGTGCATTTAATTTGCTATTAATCACGATTAATCACCCTAATGTATTGTCTTGTGATCAATCATCCTATGTTACATTACTTGACCACTAAAATCCCATCCTTCACAGCTCAGATCATTCACCTGCAGACCCATACAGGGATGTTAAAATCTATACTGCCAGTAACAAAATACTGCAAGACAAAAACATCCAAGAAAGTTAATGTTTCATAGAATGAAAATACAGAATTGTGTTGTGTAGAAAATATATAGAATTACAGTTTTGGGAAAGCAACCTCTGTGCCGTTTTTGGATGAATATTGATGTATGTTGAAGCTCTAAGCAGATGCGTTGCATACAAATGGAAAAGAGAGAGATTCGCTGAAGCGTACACAGGACATTAACATTCGCTGTACATGTCTTGGTAAAGCATCAGCAGCGTCAGTCTCTGCATTACAAACAGGCTACCCAACAACTTTATTTTGCAAAGTAGTGGCTCGCAGCCCTGACATCAAATTGTCAGATGGATAAAAGATGTAGGGAGCGTTGCTATTCGTAGATCCTCACACTAGTAGGGCAGAAAATGTCAAGTGTGCCCTCAGGGTTGTGCAAGACAAAAGGCCATGTTGTATACCTCTTTAAATATACTTTATCAGCTTCAGCTGTACTTTGAGCAGACTGCTAGCATTGGAATCATTGCATTTAACAAGCTAAATATTATCTGGTTAATGTTTTCTGTATCTGTTCTGAAAGTCTCTAGTTGACAAAAACTTCAGTTTAGAGAATCACACTAATTAAAAAGGTTGTTTCACATACATGCTTCCAAAACATTAACAACAAAGTGTTGTATTATACGATAGCATAATTTTACTTCAAATAGCTCCTCAGTCCTTCACCATCTGTTGTCTATGTGTTTCTCTCTTTGTTTGACAGCATACTCTGTGAAAGATAGAAGATAAAGAGGTGCATTTTCACCCTCAGTGCCAGATATCGCTCTAAACAAAGTCTCCATTCTGCAAATGAGTCACAATGCATATTGTTGACGTTCCTCAGAAGCACCACAGTCACATTTAAAATGGCATTTCTGCAGTATGAAAATTTAATCTCCCTGCTGATGAATGCCTCTTGCAACTGTAGAATCTGGTTTAGTTCCAAGGTCTCGAGAAGAAAAGGTTAGCTGTCATTTATTTGATCCCAAAAACAACAACAGCAAAGTTGCAGCAGAAACGATGAGTGATGTTATAGGGACAAGATGGATGAGGCGAAGGAAAAGAGAGAGGAAGAGAGGCAGACGAGAGCTGAATAAGCCAGAGTGAACAGATGGGATGGAGGGTTTGATGGCTGGAGGAAAAGTAAGGGAAGCAACGAGGAACAAAAGAGGGAGTAGGAGGGGTGGGGGAGATAAAGGACCGAGCAAAGTATGGGTCAGAGGAAAGTGGACTAGAAGATTAGGAGCAGTCATGATATTTCAAAATGTATTCATCGATTGATGGGGACTATCTGATATGGAAGAACAATTTGTGACTTCTGCTGACCAAACGGATTTTCGGATGGCTGTAGATGCTTTGGAAATGCTCCAGTTACTCCATGTCAGAGTATTCACTCAGGCATTCTGTTACAGAAGACAGAAAAGAGCTGTAAAAATACAGTGGCTTTTTTTATTTAAGGGCCTAGTGGCTGAAAGATACCACAGGATTGAGTGGAGGGAAAGTAAAGAAAGCTCGAAGAAGTGCATCAAATATGAGGTATGGCCACGAGGGAGGAGCATGGACGGTGGGTTGGATGAAGGGAAGAGTATTGTTTGGCTCAGCTGTGCAATGCCTGATTACACACAGATAACAATCTGATGTTGGTTCCCCTCGAGACAGACGGAGAAAGAAGGAGATTTAGAGCAAATAGAAAGAGAGACACAAACATTAATAAACGCAGAAGCAAGGGCCAAGGAGATTGTAACTGTTGATAATTTGAGCTTTTAATGCGTTGGCGTCGTTGCAATAAAGCACATTAAAATGGAGATAAACTGGTGGGAGATAAAAAAGAGAGAAAGCCAAGGACAGGAGGGACCATAAGATGGGAAAAGAAAAAAAAACAAGGAGAAGGAGAGCAGCTGTTCTATTCAGCCGGCTGTTGACTAATGAATGTGGATGACCTTTTGTAATACGATGATTATCATATTTTAAAGCAGTTTCATGAAGGTTTATAGAGACCGTTTATCTGCTCACAATGAAGAAATGCCTCCCTTATACCCACCACAGGAGGGTTGACGTTTAATGTTTTGCTTTTCATTATGCATCACATTTTATCTTCTCTGTTTAGATAGGGTAACACCCTTTTATTATCAAGAAGTCTGTAGAATGAAAAAAAGACATCAAATACATGTACCGCTTTATAAAGGGTTTTCTGTTGCAACTAATAGATGAATTACCGGTCAATATATCTTTTATTAATCTGGTATATATCAGTCATAAACCATTTGTAAGAAAATTGTAGGGTTGCTACCATCATACAATTGAACCAGGAAGGAGTTAAAGTGGTCAAACAGTTGATTGGTGGGATCTGCTAGATGAAATCAAAAGCTAGATCATTTTTTTCATGGATCTCCCCCCGGGTATCAATAAAGTATTTCTAATGCTGATTCTATAATCATCTGTTCAGGCTATGTCGATCCCAATGTATCATTAGAAAGTACTGCTCGTGTGTGTGTGTGTGTGTGTTTAAACAGAAACTGAGTCATATACACACACGGGTACAGCGTGTACCAGCATTTGTATGCTTGTGACAACCTCACAGTGATCCGTTTCTCATCTCTCCTCCAGGCTATCGATGCTTCAAGGCCGTGTTGTTCCTCACAGGCCTCATGTTTGGCTCCGTGGTCATCTTCATGCTGTGCTACAAGGAGAGGGTGATGGACACTCAGCTGAGCGTCGAGGCGTCAGTGGGCATCGGCCTGGGCATCGGGACCCTGTGTGGCCTGGTGACCATGTTGGTCCGCAGTGTCGGACTGTTTATGGTGGGCCTGCTGCTGGGCCTGCTGGTCGGAGTGGCTTCACTGGTGGTGAGGAGACACGTTTGACATATTTTACACTATTTAGATATATGTTGATGTGTGTACAGAATGCCAAAGAAAATAAAAAATGGTAAAAGCATTGGGAGCCAAGTTCACAGACGGATACCGCCAAATTACAGTAAATAACCATACTGCAAAATTACATGTAATAAACTGTAAAAATATAGAGCAGGTTTTATAGTCAAAATGAATTGAATTACAGTATATTATGGTTGATATATGTTTATTAAACCGTGGGAAAACAGACGTGTTAAAATACATGAAAAACAACTACCTTCCAGGTTAGTCTCTGTAAATTTACGGCATTTATTAGTTACTTTATAAAACAACCCAGTATATCTACAGTAATTTCCTATTAAAATACAGTTTTTTATGTACAATAAGTAGGAAATAATGTATAAATACACAATAAATACATAAAACCAAAGACAAGTGCACATTTAAAGTATTAATCTGTCAATTTAAAGAATTACTAGATTTAAAAATAGGCACCTTATGTTGATGCAAATGAGCTTTACGAATAAAGCATTGTATTGTATTATCGCACGAAAACCTTCTTCTGGGCCAGTCACACCAGAAAGTGACAAGTGTGGTTGTGGTTATCTACCACTTTTGCACAGTCCAGGAGATCCTGTAGAACCCTTACTTTCCCACGGCAGTAATGTCTTGAGAGAAGACAACACATAAATTGGCCAGCAGCAGATTACTGCATAGGCAGAAACCCAAAGCTAGCTGGCTTTCTATTTAGCTTGTCATTTTGAGTACTTGCAAAAAAAGTTAGCTCGCCAACTACAAATCAGCATATCAGTATTTAACACATCTAAAGTAATGTCATAACTAACTGCAAACCACACCACAAGGCAGGCCTTCAGGTCTTCCCTTTCGAAAGAAGATGGTTATCATAAGCCATGGTGCCAATTTGCATGTCAAAGTTACTCATAACTAATACGAGGCAAACTCAATAAAACCCCTTAACCCTCCCCTCTCTTTCTAAGGTCATGGAGGAGTTCTACCACCCCAAAACCGTGTGGGTTCCTCTGGGTATCCTCCTGGGTTCTGGGACGCTGTTTGCCGTCCTCACTCTCCAGTGGCAGCGCTGCTTCGTCACCCTCTCCACCGCCACATTTGGCTCGGCCATCATCACTGTCACCGTGGACTACTTTATAGAGCTGTTCGCCTTGGTGCACTACGTCTACGAGAGACTCAGGGTAGGCTTGTTTGTGTGTTTCTGTGCAAACTGTTAGTGGCAGGGAGAAAGAAATGCTACCTCGAGGCATGTTTTTCTTTCTGTGTGTGAATAATCTGTATGTCTGAGGGTGGTCATGTGTGACAGGGAGGTCTGTGTATTTGTTATGTGTGTGGATGTAAGCATGGATAATACATCTTCAATGAGAGTGTATGTCATTTTATGTTGTCATTGTATACAGTCTGCTTCCTACAAATTCAATTGAAAACCCATTTGTAGATAAAACATCCAAATGGAAATGTCTGTTTTTGAGCTCAGTGAATTAAATAGCTGACAACACTAATGCAAAAACACTGTAAATCCAATATTGCCATAAAATAGTCCTGCATACTGGCTTAATCCAAAATCTATTCCCTCATTTGATGTTTTGATGTTGGTGGAGAGCGCACATCCGCCCAAAACCTCCCACAGGTGTCCAGTTGGGTTGTGATCTCGCAACAAAATGGTCAAAGTATATAATTTGCATCATTTTCACACATTTCAGTGACCCTTTGTTCTCTGTATGGAAGCATCTGAATTTTATTCAGTTTCTCCAATCATTTATTTAGGTCTTTCATTCAATTTGTCACTGTCTGTATTTGGTTTGTAGCCCCAAAGTTAATCTAATTCTCAACCATTATCTAATTTTCAACATAGACCCTACCTCTCAGACCTTTTGTTATTTACTCAACCGAGAATGGATGAGGAGCCATCTTCAGAAATGTTCTCTTTCACATTTGTTTGCTAAGTTTTATTTGACTCAACCCACAGACTGCTGAAGCAATGTGGTTTATGCTCCTTTTTTAAGACCTGTAAGATGTAACATCCAGGCTTAAAATATAAAGCATTCATTTTGAGATGGTCTCATCTTCAAGATTCATATTTTGCAACCAAACTATTTGATGTTTAACACTCATTGATATTTCAGTGTGTTTCATATGTTGTGTTTTTTGTGCACGAATAACTCTGAGAACTCTAAAGCTGCCTTCACATGATAAGAAATTTGCTCTTCGCTCGGCACAAGTAGCCTATAATATGTCATCAAACAGTGTGCAAGGAACCATTCACTGTTTCTAGGCAACAATAACTAATTAGTTGCAGCTGTTATCTCATTGGTTGCGTTTTGAAAGGTCAAAGACAACCGAGGTCAGAGTTAAAATTATTTGAACTTTGAGCGCAGTGCTTGGTGGCAATTTCAAGCGTTTTTGAGAAACGGTCAAAAGTGTCATCATTTAATTAGAAAGTAGTTCTTTTTGCACAAATTAATGATTTTGTTTGATTTATTCAAATGAAATTATTCATCTAAAATTGTGAGTGTAATGTTTGCAGGTGGCGCCAAAGAGGCCGGTGTGCTGGTTTACGTGGGTCATCATGGGGGTGTGGCCTGTCCTGGCGCTCCTTGGAGTGCTAATCCAATGGAAAGTCACCGCGGAGGGATTTTCTCACACAGAGGGTGAGTCATGCTGCTTTACACACACAACCAGACTCCTTTAACCAGGTTCAAAAGCAAAATCTGGACACAGATATTGTCGCGTTTGTAGCTCCATATTTGTGGAATTGAGTACTAGTTTTGATTTTATGAACATGTGAAGGAAACCGTGTCATATGATGTCAGTATGTTCAACACTTCAAGACCTTTTTAGAAGCTCGAACAGGTGGAGAATATGAAAAAAAATTAAAAAATGTTTAAGGTATATTGCATGATTTATTTTAGCTGTTTATGGGTCATGTACAAGAGTACAACAGTGTTTCTATAGCCGGAAAAGCACCATCTGATGAGATGTTTCGCTTAGAGTACACTATAACCTATGAATTACAATAATGTAGCAAAACAACAACAACACTGACTTCATACTAAACTAGAAAAAAACTGTTCTTTTGCAACTGTTGATAGCTTCTTTTGCATTGGTAATTGGATATTATGTAAAAAGAAATCTCATTTTTTGAGATTGTCACAGTACTGATAACAGGGCTGAGGACACTTGTAGGCAGAGCAGGTTGAAGAAAGGGATTTCTTGTCAAAAACAGGCTTACTCAGCAATGTGAAGTCAGTCCAAACAAGCAAACAAAGCCAACAGAGGTCAAAGGCAGCAGGTCCAAACACAAGCAGCAGATCACGGGCAAATTTACAGACAAATGCAGGGGGAGATGGATAAAGGGCTGCTGAGGAGCTGCTGAGGGAATTGGGAGCAGACTTGCAGTGTGGAGGTCAGGTGATATGGAAAGGCGGAAATACACCAGGGACATTTTCTGGACAAAGGGAATGGCAGCTTTGGAAAATTCCATAAAAATTTCAGGGACCCGGGGGAAATGAGAACATCTGAGGCTGAGGGGACGTGTCATCATCATGACATGTCAGAAAACTGTAGCCAAGACTTTGATCTTTTCCGTAAAGAATTTTAATTAAAAGCATCATAAAAGCTATAATGAATTCATGAAAATGCACAAACACACATCTTGTGATTTACTGCTGAAATAAAGCCACAGTCTGACACAGCTTCTGCTCAGGAACGGCTGATTCAAGAGAGGTGGTGCTCACTTCACTGTGTCCGCTCTAGCTTTATGGCGATGTAGGCCACAGCCACAAGCTTCAGGCAAGGCTGCTGCAGACCTCTTGAAATACATGTTGTATATAGTGCAGCTTTAAATTCTTATTCACAGTATGTACCACAATGTCACCCATGACAGCGACTATAAAGGACTCAAAGAAAAAGCCACTTAGCCTTCCATCTATTCTTACATTTCAGGGCGATGTGATTGAGTCGGTTTCTTCATATAAATATCGGGGATTCTTAATTAATGATGCTCTTAATTAATGATGCTCTCTCTTTTAAACCTCACGTTCAGCAACTTGTGAAGAATTTGAAGCTGAGGCTGGGTTTTTTATTTCAGAAATAAGTCTTGCTTTTCTTTTGATGCAAAAAGGAGTCTTGTTGTTGCTACTTTTGTCTGTGATTGAATATGGTGATGTTTTATAGATGCATGCATCTTCTCAATGCCTTCACTCTTTAGATACTGTGTATATCATGGAGCATTGAGGCTCATTACAAATCTTAAGGCCCTCACTCACCATTGCCTGCATTGTCTATCCGTAGACTTAATCACTGGCATGTCTTCATTTATAAGGCTTCTTAATTTGCTTCGTTCATATCTATTTAAATTTATCCATCTGAAAAATGCTGGAAGCTAGCGTTTCTGCTCTGTGAGATATTGTCTGTCCCCAACGTCCGTCTTGAAATGGGAAATAGGGCTTTTATGCTGCTCCTGCGTCTTGAATTTGTTACAGATTGATTTTGGTCTCGGGGAGCTGGATCTCTTGTGTGTCTGAAACTTTATTTAATCTGCTGCTACCTGTCTTGTCCAGGACACTCATGTAAAGGAGATTTTAATCTCAATGAGGCTCTTCCTAGTTAAATAAATGTTAAATAAAAATGAAAAAGAGGATTGCTGCTGCTATGCCCAAGTTGTAGGAACGGTGTACGTGCATATGTTGGAGTTTGTGCACGGGATGTGTAATTAAGCATGCATTCAATCCAGTTTCATGCAATAAATGTGCAACCAAGTGTGCCAAAGTACACAGAATGATGATGAGGTTTGTTTCAGTATCGATCTCACAAAAGCCACTACGGGCTGGTGCCATTTTATCAAGACTGACAAATCTATCCTAATTTTATTAAATAGGCAGTTTTATTGGCAGTTTAAGAAATCCCAACCACTATATATGTGTGTGTGCGCGTGTGCGTGTGTGTGTGCGTCCGTGTGTTGTCAGCAGAATGTGACGGAGACAGCCTTAATCTGTTCTGAAAGCCGCCACAACACAGATGGCAAGATCTCTCTCTCTCTCTCTCACACTCACACACACACACACACACACGCACACACACACACACACACACAGTGTACAGTAACTGCAGCAAACAAACACAATGCACACAACTCATAAAGCCTCAGACAGAGAGACAGAAATATACTGGTCCATGCATAGTCTTTCACTCACTCATACACTAACTACAGGAACATTGAAACACATTCGTTTGTACAGTCACATACACACACACACACACACATAAACTCTTACATTTGATCTTTGCTGGCGTGTGACATGCAGAGTTAAACAGTGTCTTAGAAGAAGTCACACATGGCCTCAAATAATGGGATTAAACAGCAGGCTGCCGTGGCTTCCAGTCAGAGGGTGTGGGCCAAGAGATGGAAGAAGCTTTTTAGTGCTATTTTGAAGAAAATGTGCAACTGTGTGTGGGGGGGAAGAGACCTAGAAAGAGATGGAGACATGAAGGACATATAGGCTGTCTATAAGAGAGGGAATTGATTCTCCAAAAAATCAAAACACAGCTTTATTAAAGTACAAAAAGTTGCCTTAATTTCTTATCATGTGGTGGCTATATGATTAAGAAGGCTCCGGTCTTTCTCACTGTTAAACATTCACAGACAAGTGAGTTCTATACACAAAGATCTCAATCAAATATGTGAGAGTGCGATTTTTTTGGCAAGTAAAGGGCCCCACAGAAGGAGGGATAAAAAGAAAGAACAAGTGAAAACAATAATACTGACATAACAAAGAATAGTAATGAAAAAAAAATAAGAAAGCACTGCATGTGTGTTGCGTGTTTGTTGCCATATATACAGCCTGGGATTGGGTGGGAGGCTCCCGCGAGAGAACTATATGAATGTTACTATAGTTACTGCTGCTTTGTGATAAGAGCCAGGTCAATAAAGGTCATCCTTGTGTTACTTACTGTAGAAACCCCTTTGAACCTACCTATACAGCATGTCTTATTTGCAGCTGTCAGAGTTTGTCTGTCCCTTTATGCTGACAAGCACTTTATTGACAGAGGAAGGAGGCAAGACAAGTTTATTTATATAGCACATTTCAGCAACAAGGCAATTCAAAGTGCTTTACATAAAACATTAAAACTTGGGGCTGTCAATCGATAAATATTTAATCGTGATTATTCATTTATTTAACATAAAAAATATGCTCAAATCATAACCTGGCAAACAGCTGTCAGCGTGTCAGTGTGCTGACTTGACTATGACTTGCCCCAAACTGCATGTGATTATCATAAAGTGGGCATGTCTGTAAAGGGGAGACTCGTGCTTGCTTTATGCAAATGTATGTATATACAGTATTTATTATTGAAAATCAATTAACAGCACAAAACAATGACAAATATTGTCCAGAAACCCTCACAGGTACTGCATTTAGCATAAAAAATATGCTCAAATCATAACCTGGCAAACAGCTGTCAGTGTGTCAGTGTGCTGACTTGACTATGACTTGCCC
>CAKAKR010048438.1:0-27939 GCA_916700685.1 Adelosebastes latens | reverse complement strand
ATGTGATTATCATAAAGTGGGCATGTCTGTAAAGGGGAGACTCGTGGGTACCCATAGAACCCATTTTTATTCACATATCTTGAGGTCAGAGGTCAAGGTACCCCTTTGAAAATGGCCATGCCAGTTTTTCCTCACCAAAATTAAGCGTAACTTTGGAGCATTATTTAGAATTATACTGAGTCCCCTGCTACCTAAAAATTGCCAGTTGCGTTAATGTGTTAAAGAATTTAGTGGCGTTAAAACAAATTTGCGTTAACATGTTATTATGGCATTAACTTTGACAGCCCTAATTAAAACAAATTATAAAAGATAAAAGGTCAGATTAGTGACCTAAACAGTCCGCTGAACAGCAAACTGTGGGTTCCTCACTCTACATCAGGAGGATGGGGGAAAGGAGAGGGGGAAATGAGGGAGCAGGTGTACTGGGGGAAGGGCAGGGGAGGGTAATAAACTGGGGCACAATGGATAAGCAGGGCACCCAAGTGGAGCAGTAAGGAAAATCATCTGTCTGTCAGCTGATTGAATAGCGTGCCGGACACAGGCATGAATGAATTAGCTTGCACATGATCACACATTTTTGATTTTCTTTTCTTTTGTTGTCTACATTGCTCCCAGCAAGTTTAATTGTGCAATGTTTCCATCTAACACAGATCTTCATTATCAAAATCACCATCACAAAGCCGAGGAGGTCACATATAGACACCAACACATTCATCACTCAGGTGATTGTGATCTGCATGATGGAGAGTCAAGCTACACTCAAGGTGGCCAATCAGAGCAGAGCTGAACAACCTTGTCTGATAACTCCCACATGGGGGGACAGAGCATGCCTTCATGAAAAATAAGAACTAATACAGCAAGATTAATAGTGAACAAGCATATATTAAATACAACATATCAAAAATTAAGTCACATACATCACAAATGACATAGATCATCTGGAAAATACAATTATCCCAGAAACTACTATATTGAAGTTAAATACATTATTGGCCAAAAAAAAAAAGACAATAATAAGTAAGGGCTAATGCACCACGTGCCGGTCATTGCTGTGAAATAAACCCCGACAGGACGATGCGGCATCTCGACGCAAAGCAGAGGGGTGGACTTCGACACGAAGCGGAAGGGTCTTGCATCGACATAAAGGGGTTTATTTCACAACAATGACCGGCTCGCTGTACATTATCCCGCTTATTACATGGCTGCTTACTTGAGAAAACAATAATTTAACATAAAAACAGTCCGCCAGAGTCCGACTAGAGAACTACGCCCATAACAACGGTCAGTTATACATAGCAACGGTCTGCTATAAAGAAATAACCGACCGTAGAACGCCGTGATTCTCATCAAAGCCGTGTAATAAATAAACATAATTAATTCCCAAGCCCCATATCCTGAATCATCACAACTAATTCCTTGACTCCAACCCTTAGCCTAACTTGAACATAAAATCTCAAACAGCCTTTTAAAGATGTGGGGACTGGCCAAAATGTCGCAAGGTCTAAAGCTCATATTGGTCATCACAAAGACAGATGTACAACACACACACACACACACACACACACAGTAGCATGTCGCCAGAGGGGCCTGAGGTGGGGTGAGGTGGGGTGAGCTGAGGAAAAGGAAAGGGGGGTATCATTAAGCGGTTTCCCTGGCAGATGGTGCCTCGTTAGCTGTCCGCCCGCACAAAGAAACAACAATAGACCTCATAACACTTCCACACCCGCCCACACACATGTTAACTGTGACGCACGCAGCACATCTTGTCTTCATGAAGTTCAGCTGGGTCGCTGTACTTGCGGCAACATTTTGACCTCACATAATGAACATGAAACAGTACTGCTTGCTGAATCAAGATGCTTACAAACCCAAAAATAATCATGTGGGTAATCAATGGACAGCGAGACAGGATGGATTGTGGACATCCTTTGCCGGGGAGGGTGTGAAAATAACACAAACACACTCACCCACTCACAATATGTCATGCGACTGAGCAGTACTCAGTACGAGTACATGCAGCGAGGAGAATTATCTGTCTGCCAACGCACTGAATAGAACGAAGGAAACGGACATCAGTGGGTTTTTCTTTTTGTAGCCTGTACTTACAATAACCCCCGAGGGATGGTTCACCGTCAGCATTTCAGAGATAATTTAAATATTCAAAAACATCCGATTGAAGGTTTCTCCTGTTTTTTTGTCAGTCTGAGTGATTATGAATGTGTCCTTTCCTCTTAATCACTTCCTTTTGTTTCTCTATAAAAGCTGTATTGTTCTGTCTTTATCATCCTCTCTCTATCCCTTATAATTATCTATCGTCCTCTCTCTCTCTCTCTCTCTCTCTCTCTCTCTCCTCTCTCTCTCCACACACATTATCTCCTCTTTGGTCTCCAGTGGTTTTGAGTCGACAGCAACGGAGGGTCCAGCTCATGCGCATCCGGCAGCGGGAAGAGAAGCTGAAAAAGGAGAAGGAGAACAAAAAGAAGAAGAAACGAGAGAACACTAAGACCAACCACAAGCAGAAAGCCCACACCCATCACCACCACCACCAGCAGTACCATCACCCAGCGGCGTCCCACCCTCATCACCAAGCCCAGAGCTCCCAGCCTCCTAAAGTCCCTCCTCCTCAGACTGAACCGGGCTACCACCGCAAGGTCAATCCTAAAAGGCGCTTTGATGGAGACGTGCTGTCACCGGTAAGATGCCGTAGCCTCCTTATTCTTAAAATGAAATGAAGTTGAGATTCTGGCAGTATAGGGAAAATGGCATGCTTTCGAAAATATTTCAAGAAATAATAAATAAGCTCCTTAGTAACATTTTCAATATTATTTCATGTGCTAATTTACTTAAAACAAAGATACAAAAATATGGGGCTTTACACAGAAATATTGGGTGTATATAAAGACACCAGAGTCTGTTTTTTTATTGTTTAATCAATTTCTTTAGCCATATTTTATATTTTACTTATTCCATATTTCACCTTTAAAGGAACAGTGTGTAAAATTTCAGGGGATCTATTAGCAGAAATGGAATATAATATTCACAACTATGTTTTCATTAGTGTATAATCACCTGAAACTAAGAATCATTTTGTTTTCGTTACCTTAGCGGGTCCTTTTCACGGAGTCCGCCATTTTGCTCTGCCATGTTTCTACAGTAGAAGTAGACAAACCAAACACCGGCTCTAGAGAGAGCCTTTCACGTTTTTGCATTACCTGAAGGCTACTGTAGTTCTCCGACATGCTTGTGAAACTGCGGTAATGTGAGCCGCAGAGTGCAAAATCTTTGTACCGCCAGCCGCCATCTGACTTCCGTTGCTCCAAAAGTAGTGTTATTATGGTAAGGATGGCCTCTGAGTGAGGCGAATGGCGCTACCACGGTTTTGCACTCAGCGGCTCACGTTACCGCAGTCTTGGAAAGGGAGGAGTGAGCGGAGGGGTACTCAGTTGGTTACAATCTGCAACCACACTACTAGATGCTGCGAAAACCTACACACTGCACCTTTAAAGGAATAGTTTGACATTTTGGGAAATACACTGGTGCGCTTTCTTTTCCAAGAGTTTGATGAGAAGATTGATGCCACTCTCATGTCAGTATGTTCGATATGAAACTGAAGCCAGCAGCCAATTAGCTTAGCTTAGTTAACATGACGATTGGAGACAGCTAGCCTGGCTCTGTTCGATGGTAACAAAATCTGCCTATTTGGGTTTTACCGGGGGCTATGTGTGGGACGAGAAGCTGTGACTTCTTGACGTCTTGCTGTCTCAGTGAGGTTCATGGCCAAGAAATAGTCCCACAAATAACCACAAAAACCTCACATTTTTGTTTTTACACTAAACCGTTTTTTGCACACATTAAAACGAGGTATAACATGGGACTTATTGAGCTGTAGGGGTGCTGGCAGGCAGATTTTGTTACCTTTGGACAGAGCCAGGCTAGCTGTTTCCCTCCTCTAAGTGTATACTTTCCAAAATGGCAAACACTTTCTTCAACAATGTGTAGTAGTCACCCATTTTCTGGGGATTGTGTCTTCATTTTCTTTTGTGAAACATATTTTTTTCCCACATTCATTTTGGCTGACTCCTGAGGCAATTAGCAAATGATTCAGATCACCTGCTGTGCAGGGAGTGGAGCCTGGCTCCTGAGTGATAGTTGGGAGCAGCTGGCTGCATTTTCTCTTTGGCCAATCAGGGTGTGACAACGCCCTTCTTGAAGGCATAAAAAGGGTGGAAATTGGGACCAGTGCAGACCTCAAACTCACACCTCTTACAGATCAGCAGTGGTTAGGAGAAATAGGGTTGTCTGCTGCTGGGCTCTCCACTGGGAAGTTGCCAAAAGCCAGATTACCTGCCATGAGGAAAAAGCTTGTTGCTATATTGTGCAAGCATTCTCTCTTGACTAACATTAGCAGAGCACCTGCAGGCTTTATTTTGTTCATTTATTTTCATTCGTGCACACCAGCATTTCTTTTATACACGTGTCCTTTGAGAATATTTTATTTGGGGAAAAACTTTGAAGTGGAGAGACCAGGAAACTATATAATAGTATGTTTAAGTTAGCTTTATTAAAATCAAAGCAGCATTTGTGTATTAAAAATAAGGAGGCATCATGTTCATGGTTTCCTCCAAATAAGTTTTTGTTTTTGTATTTTTCACCTTGGGCTGAAGTCTGGGAAATCCTTACTGCCACAAATGGTTGTACATAAGTGTACGCTTTTTTTAACCACTGCTGTTTGTGTAGTCATTTTGTTCTATCTATCACAGCCTGTGCACTACAAATTCCTACCCCAACCCTGTATCCTCCGTCTGTCCACAGAGCTACATCAGGAGTTTCAGGGACAGACAAACAGACAGACGAGCGTACTCCCACAGTCGAATGATGAGCCGCTCCCGCATGGCCGAACTCGACTACGACTGCGGCTCCCGAGTGCCCCTCACGGCTCCCAGCGGACCCCCAGCTCGCATCTGAGACGGGGGACATGAACACGTGTACACCCAACCACACACATAATCACACAAGGCTACTTCAAACCTCTTTGTCACAGTTTGGGATAGAAAACCTAACCCTAATGTGCCAACCCAACAGAACCTCAATATGTCCCAGTAAGGTGGTGAGTCCCACACTGGTTTTCTCCTCTCAGACCTGTTACAAGTTGTATTTATTTGGCCAGTTTGGTCCTCTTTTGTGCTTTATGAATGTCGAGACACAAAAGCAGAGCCTTTTTTGTTTGGATGGAGCAAGAACTGATTGGTCAAATCTCAAACATGAGTCATCACATAATGTATTTGACTTCAAACCTCTTATGTTGCTGTACTGGTCTGAAGGAAATAATGGACCTGTCTGATAGGGAGTTGATGGAAATATCTCTGTTGAACATTTGATTTAAGTCATAAAAAGTCATTCCCAGTGGGATCGCAGTGGGGGTAAACAATCAAAACACTAGTTTCTCCACAGGAGGGCTGCACCATTTCAGATAAAAATGCATCACATGGCTTCCATGGAGTCAAGGTAGCACAACCTTCAATAAACCTTCCTCAGCATCTTTTAGTTCAGGGGAAATTAAGGAGGAAACGCTTTGCTTCAAGGATTCCATTAAGAGCGCTCAGAGGAAAACGACAAAAAAAACACACAGCTCACACTGAAACAAAGGCAGCTCGTCTTCATCGTTTTCTCCACTGAAAGGTCACCGTGGGAAGGGAGGTGAACATAAAGTCAGCCTGTAATCGTCACTGACAGCCTGTGAATCCAGACATGTCTTCTGCTGCTTCAAAATGCAGAACAGGGACTGCTTTTAGGATCAAAGAGTTAACACCGAAGACGATTTTCATGTTATTTCACCCACGAACACTCCCATGTGTCATCACCTCCATTGATGCCATGTTCCAAGGGGAATGTGTTTGCACTCTTCTTTTGCCCTCGATCGCCAGCGGTTTTAACCACGGACCTCCCCTCTTCTTTCCTCTATCCACTGAATTTAAAACACTTTTTTGTAAGCTACTGTATGTAATTATCTTTGTTGACATGTTTCCAAGTGCTATGTCCTTTTTCCTCTTCTTATCCTAAAAAAATCTAAAGTCTAAACATGCTGTTAAGGCACAAAAAGACAAGAAACTGCTATCTGATACTGGTCCAGGGATTTGAGAGTTTTGAGGGGACAATACATGGCAGTGAAATGTTAAATATAGTGTGTTTGTGTGTGTGTGAGTGGACACAGAAGCCCTGTGGGAAGTGATGGATTGCACCACATATTGGCCCAGGAGAGGGGGATTCATTGTAATGTATGTAAAACATGCTCTTTTGTTTTTCCTCTTTTTTTTTGCCAATATTCTGGTCCGATTAAAGTAGAAGTGAATCTTATGGTTTGGATGAAGTGTTACATGATGAAAAGAAGAAGGAGGAGGAGGAGGAGGATAAATGATGCTGTAAATGATGATGAAAAGATGAAATCATTTGCAAATGGCGCCCTCTAATGTTTACTACTGGACCTTTCTTTTTCTAGACTTGCTGTTTATGTGTGCATAATGTCTGTGTGTTACATGCATTTGCGTGTGAATTCAAATGTGCTCCAAACATCAATGTTGTACTGCTCATCCAGAGAGGTGGGGGATTTATACAGGAAGTATTTTCAGTACAAAGGAACTATTTTTGTTTTATTTGAACCTCCTGAGGTGCTGTAGTTCCACTCAAAAAACACCAACACCTCCAATGTTACAATTCCCTCTGAGACTAAATGTTACTGTAAACACATTATGGCCACTTGGATTGTGTTTTATGTCTTTTTTTTTTTGGAGGATTTTGCTTTATGAGGCTTAGATGAAGAAAACGATTTCACAGTACTGTACTTAAATACTAAATACCTGCTGGGATGTGGCGGGCTTGGCACTGTAGGACCAATCATTCTCACCGTAACCCATTACTGCATGAGAATCCGTGTGTAGCTGTTTCCAAATGTGTCAGTGTTTCAGTGTGTCACTGTCGTCATGTGAAAACCTCAGATTTCCATTTTGAGTTTGTTGGTCCCAGCGTGCACAAAACAAAATCGACATCTGTCTGAAGTGTTTCGATATCAACAGTGTACAGACAAGGAACATCCTAATCTCATTGTTTTCAGTGACCTCAGTCAGTGTTTACATAATTAAGAAACTCATAGTACAACATTAGTGTATCTTGAAAGGACCAATCGTAGCCTATTCTGCCACAGTCAATAGGTTCAACTCTTCTCTTCTTCTCTCCTCTCCTCTCATCTCTCCTCTCTAGTCTATGCTGTCCATGTTAAAGGGCTTTGAAAAGGCATTTGAATAATTTCCCTCCTCTTGACATGCATTATGCTAAGTCACCCTTTATTCTGCTGTATCATTATTACGCCAATCATGTTTTGCAGTAGTGGCTGTTCAAGTGTTATTTGCTGTTTTGCTTACACTTCAGTCCTGTTTGAGACTTCTTTTGTGTTTTCACTGTAGTCATCACTGTCTTTACATTTTAGATAGGCAAAAGTTAACAGATGGTAAGCCCCGTTTGTAATGTGGGTACGAAATTAATCATTATAATTAAATTGTCAGTTGTATTTTTTTGTTTCTATTATTTTCTGTGCCCATCACTGCTGAAAATACGTTGGGGAAACACTTGTTGTAGATATTGAACTGTAAATAATTTCTAAATGTACAAATGTGTTTTCTTTAATTTCACTGATCGCTTATGTCATTCATCCAGCTGATTGGATGAGTTTTATATTGCGTTACTACTGTACTGTCCGTCCGGTTGGTTTGATTTGGCTGGGTGGTTGATGCACTTCTATCGTTCTCATCCTGCTGTTGAAAATCAGCCAACAAACTGAGCCTTGACTCTGATTATCAGCAGCCATCAGCAATTCAATAATTGCTCCACATTACGAAAAGAGACGGCAATTAATTTCCCTACCACCTGTTTAAATGTGTATTATTATTATTATTATTATTATTATTATTATTATTGATAGCATGAATTTATATGGACCTAAAATATGATAAACATTGTGATTCTACAATCTAATGGTCTTGTTTGTCTTTACTGTTCCTACATTGTGATTTATGTATATAGAAATGCATTCATGAGTACAAATACCAAATATTCAGAGGCACACACACATATTCACATTTCCATCACTTAAGAGGACATTGCATTGACTTACATTCATTTCCTGGAGACTTACCTTAACCATAACTGCTACTTGCCTAATCCTAATCGTAACCTAAACTCAACCATACCCTAAACTTATACCAAGTCTTCACCCTAAAATGTAATGATTTACGTTATGGGGATTTGCATTTTGTCCCCAAAAGTAAAGCGAGTCCCCACAATGTGACTGTGTAAACACATTTATGTACCCACAACATGACTAATACAGACCCACCACACATACACACAAATATACTATTGGCTGATATATCATTGTCAGATTGTTTTAAACTTTCAAATATAAGTTTTGGTCGAGCTATACAGTATATCCTTATTTATGCAATACTTCTTACTGCTCTGCAGGTCTCAGCCATGATAAAGAACTATGAAGGAGTTGCATAACACAACAAAAACTAAGCTTCTGATTGGCTGGTAGAGTCCATCTTTGTGATGTCTCTCTTCCACTAATACATTGAATTGGTTCGACAGTAGGTTTCAGGCTATTGCAGCTTCATAATAAACTACAGTGCAGCAGTTATGGAACGTGGTACGTATGTTATGGTATGAGCCATTGTACACTGACTCAGTCAAATACAAATCTAATCAGGCACAAAAAGCTTTAAGTAACACAAAATGGAGCCACATGTGACATTTTCCATACGCCTGATTGCCTCAATATGCCCTTTCACCGGATGATAGAGGAGAGGTCACAGAGGACAAACTGACTTCATCTGAAGGAAATGAAAGAGCAAAGCGCCCTATTTGTAATGATTGGGAAGCTGTTGGCATTGGAAAAAATGGTGATGGAGACAGAAAGTTCTGATCAACGTTGCTCAAAAGTCTCTCACTTACTTTCTCTCTGTGCTTCTTCTATCTTTGTTCTGCCTCGACCCTCGCTCTCTTTCTTGGCATGCTCGTTTATTCACTGCCTTCACTGCATCTTTCTTTTCTTTCTTTTTTTTATCTCTGCTGACATTTTCAGTCCAGTGACTTCAGACACAAACCGCACACACTATATAACTCTTGATGCTGTGCTAATCTGCTTTCCTCTGGAAACAAAGAACGACCGAGGCCAGCTCATTAACAAGCCATTGTTCACTTTCCCCTG
Organism: Adelosebastes latens; assembly: GCA_916700685.1. Lineage (NCBI taxonomy): Eukaryota > Metazoa > Chordata > Actinopteri > Perciformes > Sebastidae > Adelosebastes > Adelosebastes latens. The sequence continues at coordinate 18,680 of CAKAKR010048438.1, read as the reverse complement.
CACCGAGATCAGCCCTGTTACTGATAATTTCAACAGGGCGGCAACTCCTATTCTCTTCATAAAAGTGAATTAAATGTTAACAGAAGCCGGTTACGCTTGGCTGGGAGAGCTAGTATCATTTTAGAAGCTAACACAGGCCACATCAGATGATGAATGCAGTGGGTAGAAGTAGTTCATAAAGGAACCAATGCAAAGGCGTGAGCGCTATCTGAGGAATACTAATGAGTAGAGACTGTCTTACACAATACATGTGCTATACAGACAAAAAAAACTAAAATTTTAAGAAATTGGCTGACTCAAGTGACAAAAGGTGATAACAAATTTCTTTATTTGAGTTTCTGGCCACAGTGAAGCAGCATATCATGGTCACTCATACTCATACAACCAAAAAGCCAGCACAGAGCTCAAACTTCAAACATGACTGAGTTCCTTTTTCTTTATTAGATGTTTGTGTTTCTGACACAACATCCCACTTTCCTTAAATCAGTTATATAAAGCCCTTCTTAATCAAGCCATATACTTGTACATTTGCACAGAGAGACTTGGAATATGTGCAGTGAAAAGTACCGTTAAAATATCATTTTTGACCATGTTGTTTCAGGCCCATTGCAAACCTCCCTGTGGATACTGGGCAAATACAGCTTCACAAAGCCTTGTTGTTCATTTAAAACTCTACTCTTGCCATTGAAATATTCTTGCAGACAAGATTATGAGAAATTCAGGTGTTTTTGAGAGAAGGATAGTAACACGAATAAAGCATTATTCCTGGAATGACCTTTATTTAAAACCAGGCTAAAGGCAGTGCGTTGTGCATCCATACTGCACATCTCCTGAAAATAATGTATACAGTGGTTGCTTTCACTTATATAATTTCATGTTTCCTTTTAAATCAGCTGAAATGATCAGCATTGTCTCTAAAAATAGGCTCAGCTTATGAATCATGGTGGGAAAATATCCATTTTTGTGCTATTTTTTTATTAATTTATTATATATGGTGTTTCTAACGTTGCCCTCTTCCGGTTTACATGATGTCTTGCTGATGCTGTGTGGACTCGCTGACAACCTGAGGAGGAGAAACGTAAAAAAACAACATATTATTATCTATGTTAAGGACTGCAGAGTGTTGCAGGTAATATGTGAGAGTATTTTAACATCAGCGGTGAAGCAGGTATTGTTTGGAGAGTGAAGTGCAGGTGAGGAACAGAGGCCGCTGACAGTGAAGCTGCTTCATGGAAGCAGGTGAGGTTCACTTAAAGTGTCTTTAATAAAGGGTCGGCGCAAACTACAAGATCTCAGGGAACAGTTAGAAATGTTTTTGCAGCTAGGATTTCAATAGATAGATTGCTTTATACTCTCTGTAGGATCCATGCTGTCATGCAACTTCAGCCTATTTTAGATCTGAAATCTGGTAGTTTGCTTCAGTGAACAGATGATAAAAAAAAGTAGGTGGGATATTGGAACCAGACTTACAGACTGGGCACTAGCACCCTGGCTCATAGAATACTTCATCTGGATAAGAATATAACACGTAAAAATGATTCAGTTGGAGAAATATTGTTATCTAAAATAAATAGGTGCAAAAATGATATCACATATATGAAGTTTTTGGGAACAAAGACCACGCCTCACATACATCCCATTCCCGCACAAAAGTTAAAGCATACACACTCAGTTTTTACATCCCTCTTCCCCAAACCCCTTATTTTCTTTTCTCTCTTTCGTTTGAATACAGGAACCACTGGGGGCTTTGCAAACATCAGAGCTCACAAAGAGGCGGCTCCTCCACTCAGTCTCAACTCCCTCGGTACCCTCATGCCTCCAGACGACACCGGTCCAACATCGCTTTCCTCCATCCATCCGGCCTAGTCCCTGATTCGCTCCTTCATCCCTCCATCCCTCTACCCACAACCCTTCATCGCCTCATTGCTTCATCCCTCAATCCTCATCCCTTACCCTTTATCCCCTCATCCCTTCGTCCCTTCATCCCTTACCCTTCATTCTCCTTCGGGACCCTTAATCCATCCCTCCATCATCATGGCTCCCCCCATCTTCTATATGTATGTAATAAACTATTTTAAACCCATGTTGTCATTGGCGTGGTCTTTGTTAGTGAAACAGGGCTATGGGTGTGTTGGAGCTGTAAGTGCATTGTATGTATACATATATACATAAATATACAGTATGTTTTGTGTGTTTGTTCTCACACCTCTCCATCGCGGGTCTCGATGGTCTTGATGAGAACAGTCTTCTTGGAGTGAACCTCTGAGGAGCGCTGCTGATGCTGGGACTCAGGACTGGTCTCTGTAACAATACATTCATACAGCTCTTACCCTGCTTCATAAACTCACACAATAAGCTTTGCTACAGTTACAAAAAGTTCGTTCAGTTGGAAGACAAAATGAATTGGCCTTTAACAACATGATGATATGCCTTGCACATGAAGGGGACGCCCATGAAACCATCTGCGGAGCAGGTACGACTGCCACTTCAAACTGTAATATTCAATCTGAGCTAATGAATCGTGGCTGCACCTAATACATCACCTTTAGTCACTGCACACTGTTTTCATTTAACCAGCCGCAAAGTGGACACAAGGGGAGGGTATATTGGCAAAGATTAATTGCACATTTGGACTGTTAATACATCAAGTGAATGGGCTAAGATGTGTGATTATTGATGTGAGGCTTGTTGGTGATTGCCTCTGTGCATCAAAACGCCATGAGGGTTTTTGACATGTCATGTATCGCCACACAGTGGTCAGAATGTGTCACTGCAGGTGTGCAACATGCAATAGCCTCAGAATAGCACCTTCCATATACAGTCACAAGCTATAATTAGTCCCTTTTTTATCCCCTTTCTGACTCATCTGGAATGCAAAATGGATTTTATGGGTAATTTAAGGAAGAATGTGTACTGTTTCTCCTACCTCTGAATCCAATAGAGGAAAAAGCAGACTGGAGAGGCACAGTGATCCTGGAGGAGGGGACACAATATTCAGTATTACAAGCTGATAATAGGAGGGAAATACAATATAGAAATGACATATCTCAATGAACAGCACACACACACACCTGCTCTCCTCTCCCTCCAGCAGCTTGCGGTAGGTGGCGATTTCAATATCAAGGGCCATCTTCACATTGAGGAGGTCCTGGTACTCTCTCAGGTGACGAGCCATATCATCCTTTAAACCAATACATAACAAGTTTTATTGTCTGCTCAAATAAACTTCACACCAAGCACAAACTCATCTGGGGAAACTGCAATAAAGGGTCCAAAGACTGTGTGAAGAAAACCTGTAATAGCTGTAAAGTCACAGTGTTCCCATTGGAGGTTTCAGTGGCTTTCATTTTTATAATCAGTAATGTAGTGGCTAAATCTATGATCTTGTCACAGTTTGGCACTGTGTCCAGATGCTCTCAGACTTTTTGTAGACTGGAGTGGTTTTCTGTGGCTACGTTCCAAATCACATACTTTTTGTTTTCACTTCTAGTACATACAGCAGCAGCCCTTACAAAGTACGTACAGTATGCATACAATTGGGTCATACTACTTTGTCATAACATTGCACCTTGAATTTTGATCAACTTGCTCATATAGCCGATGCACAGAGGATTGTGGGTCAGAATAGCCAGAAAAGCATGCTGGCTTGCATACTGCAAAATGCGACCGGATGTAGTTGGACATCCTGGTATTTCTGTAATACTGCATTTGACATACTATGTATTGGGACATTCTATGTATTTTGGGTTTTCTGCTTGATTTTGTTGTGAGATGTTCATCGAACCTTGAATTAAAATTATTTCTCCAAGTTCATGTTTCCTGTTATCTCCTGTGTTTGGGTCCACCTGCTCCACTCATCTCAAGTCAATGATTGTCACTTGAGTGAAAAAATATCCTGAATTCTGCACCAGTTTGATGCTACTTTCTATAATCTGGTGGCTTCATGGACTGAAGAGTCTGTGTATAATCATTAAGCTAATTACCTTCATCTTAGCAATGTCTTCCTCCAGCCGTGAGATACTATCCTGGTAACCAGTGGCCTCGTGGGCCATGCGGTCCTCCATGTCTCTCATCTGACGCAGCAGAGACTCGTTCTACAGGGGAGCAGAGACGGGAAGTCAGAAGTGGTCTAACACAGCATGAATGATTGAGATAAAGGCTGTGTGTCTTGACAGAAAGTATATGCTTATTAAGAAACTAAAGATTTGAAGAAAACAGAGATGCTGCGGTCAACACTCACGGTGCCCTTGAGTGAGTCGATCTCACAGGTGTAGGACTGGATCTGGTGCCTGTACTCCATGGACTCCTGCTTGGACTGACGCAGCGCATCGTTGTTCTTGTTCACAGCCACGTTCAGATCAGTCACCTAAGGAGAGAGAGAGAGAGAGAGAGAGGTGGATGAGGAGGTTTTAGCAGTGCAATTCATTCCTCAAGAACACTGCGCTCAATCAGGACATTGTCACATTCACAGTCAAAGCCAGACTACAAGTCCTCTTCACCAGACTCAACTTAACCTTTCTATCTGGTTTCCTACCACTCAGGTTCCTCATTGTTTGCATCACAGTACAGAACAAATCACTGAAACAATGTCTCACATCTTCAATGGCTGTTGTGCTTCCAAAGGGATGCACATCATGACAGAATAGTTGACCTCATAGTAGAGGACATATCAAACTATTTTCCGCCTTCAGTGAGAATGTACAAGCATTCCTGTGTCAAACCTTTGACTTTATGACCAAGGTCATTAAAGACTGCTCCTAAATACCATCTCAGAGCTGGGTTAAAGGTGCACACTACTTGTTTTCACATTTGGAAGCCAAGGACACACTCACAGGCTGATCGTTAGAGGGCTTCAACAACTTGGGATATCCAAAAAGAGGACTAAATGGCTTGCAAAGCACTGTGCTGTCTCTGCTATCATTGGCAGGCTCCATATATGGTGGGGACGCTGCTACTTATATCCCTGAGGACTGAGTAGGCCTACTGTGTTTTCTATTGTTAAGACCTCACTGGTCCATGATTTTGTGAATGTATTCAACAGCACCTTTAATATTTTTTGTCCTTGTATCGTTCCTCTCTATGCCGAAATAAATAAATTGTACCTTAGACTTGTACCACTCTTCAGCCTCTGAGATGTTCTTGGCGGCGATGCCCTCGTACTGCACGCGGATGTCCCTCAGAGCGGCGGTCAGGTCGGGTTTGGACATGTCCATCTGGACCTGTACCTGAGTATCCTGCATCTGGCTCTGCAGCTCACGGATCTCCTACAAGGTGATAGGATGATTAAAAAAAAATGACAGGAAGGTTATAGAGAAGAAATAATTTTTTAAGTTTCTCTTCACTTTTATGGCGTAGTAGGCCCCTACTGACCACATCTATGATCATTCTAGCGACCAGTAATGCGTATTTGACTTCTCTGATAGCAGTCGAATCAGATGCAAATTCTCATTTAAGCCTTGTCTGCATTAATCACTAATGTCGAAACACTTTTACTTTTACTAAGTTCACATTGGAACTCATGAAAGGGAAGGGTTCAAACATAAATAAATCAATAAAATCAGGGTAGGGCGTCCAACATCTATGACATTTACATATTAATATAGTGGAAATGTAAAATGTCAAACCACAAATTAGCCCAGCGGCACGTTATTAAGATATTTTTAGAAATCAAGAATAGCACAAGACTGGTTTAACATTGTAAAACTAGTAAGCTTTGGTCCCACTCAGCTGTCTTCTGGTCGAACCAAAAGATATAAAAAGCTTTGCATCTGTTCACATGCACACATTCTCTCTCGCTCACAGACACGCACAACAGCTGACATGCTCTTCTACCAATCGGCAGTTCAGCATTTCTGAGAGGTCAAAGTTGAGGCAAAATGACAGGAAGGGATCTCCACTGGGCTAGCATGTGTCCGAGTGTGTGGCTCGATACGTCCTTTGATGTCTGTGGGTGAATGTGCACAAACGGGCACTTATTGCATTTGCTTTGTTTAAGACCTTTATGCCCAAACTGTCATTTTCGTACTGGGAGAAAGTGTGTGTGGGACTGTGTAAATGTGCACATCAGTGGGTGTGCTTAAGTGTGGAATATTTGATCTCTTTGAAGAGTCTAATGTTACAATATAGCCTTGCACAGAGTTGTTATATGATACAGTGCACACCATCCTACTGACATACATAGTACATAGACATACTGCAGGTGTGGTGGCCAGAATTTATAGACATATCAACAGACCTCTTCATGGATCTTCTTGAGGAAAGCGATCTCCTCTTGCAGGCTCTCAATGCGTCTCTCCAGGTCCAGCCTGGCCAGAGTGGCATTGTCAACATCCTGGATACGAACGCAGAAACAGAAAAAATATCATAATATAACTAACAGAAAGGGTCAAAAGGTGCAGGGAGAAAAAGAAACTGAGATAAAGGAAGTGTAAAGTTGTGATAGCATGGAGTGTTTCACTTTTTACTTCAGGCTTTGGGGATAAAATGAGATATAAAGGTATGATTTTATGGAAATACATACGGCTCTGAAGGCAGAAAGGTTGTTCTCAGCCTCTTCCTTCTGGTGGACCTCCTCCTGCAGTCTGGGGAGAGCAAGAGCAAGGAAAGTTGAAAGGTAAGTGAATACAAATACGACAACTGTGTCGGAGAGCACAGCTTCTTCCCCTGGGACAATTACTAAACAGATAAACTAGTTCCACCTCTCATTCCTGCAGCCTTCTGCTCTCTGCTCTTTTGGGCTTAGAATAGAACTGACTAGACAACGACGCATCATAGTCTAACTTTTATTGGCAGCCATATCCACACACAGTTGTGTGCTTCTATCTTTGTGAGGACATTCATTGACATAATGCATTCCCTAGCCACTCACCCTAACCTTAACCATCACAACTAAATGCCTGACCCCAACCTTTACCCTTACCCTAACCTGAACCTAATTCTCACCTGAACCTTTAAACCAAGTCTGAACCCTCAAACAGGCCTTTGAAGGTCTGTCTGAAGGTGAGGACCGACCAAAAGGTCCTCACTTTCCAAAAATGTCCTCACTCTGAAGGTCTAAAACTCAAATTGGTCCTCACAAAGATAGCTGTACAAGCACACACACACACACACACACACACACACGTACACACACACATGCACTCGCTCGTTGAGTCCTAAAGCTGTGGTGCAGCTGCTGTCACACTGTCACAGTCAGAAGGGTAACAATGAGAAGGAACAGTCTGCCCTTGACTGGTGCTGTTTCCAGAATTAGCATTTCACTCTGCCCCCCTGAACAACTGGAAAATGTAGAAAATGCATACATTACATGCATGCATTTTCTACATTTTCTACATTTTCTACATTTTCCAGTGCACCACTGCATTCTACTGCATTTTCTACATTTTCTACTGCAAAGGTGTCACTAAAGGTGTCTAAAGTCACCGGTTTGTTAAATGTTAATTCAATGCAGTATCTTGTTTTTGTTGCTGTTGTCTGTGCGGCAAATACCTATTATTTATTTTATTTATTTTTTCACTCCCTGCTTTTTGCAGGTGCAGATGGAGAAATATTTTTTGAGATAAATGTGTTTTTACACTATATAATTTAGCACGTTTAGTGTGTGTGTGTGTGTGTTTGTGAGTGGGTGGGTGCATGTGTGCATGCAAGCATTGTAACTGTTGGCAGGCAGGTGGTCTGTGTGTGTATTTTGATCTCAGTCAGAGCAGCAGGTGCTCTGTCGAGCTTCACTCAATGCTGCAGGCAACAATTTAAAAATGGCTGATGGAAAGAAAGTGAAAAGTGAATGTTTGTTGCGTTTGTGCTGCGTGTGTGAATGGAAGTTCTGTATGTGTGAGTGTGTGCGTGTATTTCTAAATAAACTTAAATTTAAGTGATGCTGCTTTGCTGTTGCAGTGACAGAAATACAAAAAGTCAAAGAGCTGACCTGGTAGCTACAAATAGACCTCTCAGAGAGATACACCCACATCACAGCTCTCTCTCTCTCTCTCTGTCACACACGCACATGCACACAAACACACAAGCAATGTGTATAAGGAGGGCTGTTTTTTGGCTTTTTAAAATGTTTGCTCTGTTTTTTCTTAGTTTTACGCTCACTATGAATTCACAAACATAACCGACTGTGTGTTCATCTGTTCATTTTTATCTGTCTACTTCTCTAATCTCTCTCTCTCTGCGTCTCTCTTTCTTCATTTTCCTCTGCTACGTCTCTTGTGAACAAATTAGAAAACAAAGCTGGTGGACCGTAACACTCATTGAAGTGTAGCTATTCTACTTTGTTGTTTCCCTTTTCTCCAGAAGAGAAGAGAAGAGACACCCTCTGGAAATGAGCCAGTTGTCTTTGCTGCCACATGCTGATGGGCATTCACTTCTTTCATTGTATTAACTATCACTTTCTCCCTTCTCCTGCTTTCCATTTATTCCTATTTTCTCTTCCTACAAACATCCAGCAATGAGTCACCCTGTTTTTCTGATGGAGACAAGCAGTTGCCAACCTGGGGGTCGAGACCCCCTCTAGGGGTCGTAAGAAAAAGGGGGGTTCGATGAATAACATGAAAAAACACATTTTTAGTTTGTTTTTAGTTTTGTTTGAATACTTTTCTTTAATATAATATTTATTATTGTTGAAAACTGGAGAGTTTCATAAGAAGGGAACATCACTCTTTGGTTAAACTGCTCACAACTGCATATTAAACCTGTGACGAGGGTTTGCGAGTACAAATTGCTTTGCTTTAAAGGGTCACAACAAGCCAACTTTGTACTACCCAATAATAGAAGTGTGATGTGACTGAGACCCTGTCTAAAACCAGTTGGTGTTTCTTTTTCTGGAACATTTAAAGTAGGTTTCTTGCTCCCTCAGTTTTCTGGGAACTTACTGTTAAAACAATCAGCCAGCATCCTCATTCATTGACACTTTTTAAAGGTGCATCCATTCAGCCATCCTCTGACCTACCTGAGCTTCAGTTTCTGCAGGTCATCAGCCAGGTTGTCTCTCTCCACCTCCACGCGGGCGCGCTGGTTGGACAGGGCCTCTATTTGCCTCCTCAGCTCCCTCATTTCATCCTCATACATCTCAGCCACGCGGCCGGGCCCCTCGCGGCCCCTCAGCGTCTCGATCTCCACCGTCAGTGCCGCATTCTGCTGCTCCAGGAAACGCACTTTCTCGATGTAGCTGGCGAAGCGGTCGTTGAGGTGCTGGAGCTCGGCCTTCTCGTTGGTCCTTGTGTTGAGGAAGTCCTGGTTCATGGCATCGGCCAGGTTGAAGTCGAGTTTCTCGCCAGAGTAGGTGCGCACGGCCGAAGAGGAGCCGTACCCAGCTCCCCCAGCGCCGGAGGACACCCGGTAGCCAGAGTAGGAGGGGACGGCGGTGTTCCTGACCTCATAGACTCTGGAGGACATGTGGCTTGCGGAGGAGCTGCGTCCACCTCCTCCAGAGGAGAAGTGGGAGGACATTGGGGTTGAGCCGACGCCAGAGCCGAAGGTGCGACGGTACGAAGAGGCCGACTGGGCCGAGTTGGAATACTTGCTCATGGCTGGTTGACTGGTCGGTTGTCTTGGGGTTTGGATGGAAGTGCTGAGACCCAACTGTCCCACTGGGCAACTGGGAGAGAGACGGAGTGAAGAAATGCCAGACACTGAGCGCAGCTATTTGTAGACTTACCACACCCACTCCCACACCAAACCCCTCCTCTCCGTCCGTCCTGTCTCCATTCACCCCATCTCTACTCCCACTACCTCCTACTCCACCCCTCCACTGCACCTCCCATTTTCCTTTAATTGATAATGCGTCAAGAGTGGGAACACAATCAAATGTTAGCAGAGAAAGTTATTTTATTCCTACACCAGATTACTTTTATCGAATCATCTTAAATCTGTAAATTAACATGAATGGTGCCGTTTTGTAGAGACTATGAGGTCACTTTTGAAAAACGAGGTAACTGTTAAAAATAGAATCAAATGGCTGCCTTAGTCAAAGAGCAACTTTAGTTTAATTATGTGCTTATCATCACAATCACAATTGCAATCCTTGGATGACTTTTATCAGAGACATTCCTGTATCTGTGTCACATGGGTTTCACCATTGCCCCGCCTCTTTAGGAGACTAGCGGCAGGTCCCGAGTCTATTAACTCAAATGGGAGAAGTGAACGTGAACACTGATTGTGACTGATTCTTTCACCCCATAGTCACCAAAGTAAATATTGGACCCATTTTTCACAAGTTACATATATTCAGAATATTCTGACACTAAAATTATATTTTTCAGACAGACAAATCAGGAGAAAAGTAACTTTGTTCGAGACCTTTCGCTCTAGTTGACTCATTTTTGTAATGCTACATATGGCTGTTAGCTGTGTAAATATCTAATGTTAGCAAAAAATATGAGATATAAATACATTATGCAAATATAACCCAATCTGCTTTCATCCATCCACACGACGTTCACAACACGAGGAGGGGTGATGGGGGGAAGAGGCGGACACGTCATGACCATGCCCACTTAGGAGACAGGAAGTGTATACCATTTCAAACCATTGGCGGAGCTTGAAATGCATCATCTTTGTTATAAGGTATCTTTGCTTTTAGTGATGTGACTTCTTCTTTTTGGTCATTTATTTTGCCAATTTGAGGTCAATTGTATCAATAACATTTTGTATAAAAAATGACTACCTTTTAAAGAAAAAATTCATATTTCTATTTTTGTAAATCAGTTTATTGTAGTATATTGATGTGTCATCCATTATTCTACAGGACTTTCCTCCATATCTCCTCCCCCTCTTCTCTTCTCATTTCTCTCCCCATGTGCCTGTTGCGAGCCCTCGATTCAGCTGTCGAAGGGTTCTGGTTTCAACTGTGAAAGGGCGGTGGCCTTCTGTTTGTGTGTGTGTGTGTGTGTGTGCGCGCGTATGCTTGCGTTCTTGGATGGATGCATGATTGAGTGACTAAGTAAGTATGTGAGTGAGTGAGTCAGTCTCTGCAGTTGTTATAGAGGGGCTTGCTAACACTATCCATATACCCCATCCAGAAGATATAATCCACTGGGGAGGAGCTACAGTCTATATGTCAATAGATGAAAATAGATCACATCCACTTTTAAGTCAGGTTTAAATAGCTTTACGTTTGAAATAGCCAAGGCTACTTACCGTAATTCAGTATATGCAAGATCAAACGGTGCCAAAGATACTGGCTCACAAAAGCACCTCTTCCTGTTGAGATATACAGCCTCATTTTTATCGATGCATGACACGTTAATGACTGTATTGATTTAATCCCTTCAATCACATAAAAGTCATACTTTTAGCAGTGTCTTAATGCTGCCCAACAGGATCTATCTTATATAATTTGTGAGTTAGGACCCTGCCAGTAGCAATAGAGCTGGAGTTATGTGTTTACCCTTGGTTACATAAGGAGCAGTGCAGTTTGACTGATAGAGCTGCTGTTGGGAAGGTCACTCACTCTCTCCATTTTGTCATAAGTGCTCTCCACTAGACTCACACACCCTCGATGTAAGTGGACGAATCTGTGCATATCAGCAATGCACTATTGGTTAAAATAGGCTTTAAAGCTCCATGGAGTTGCAGAGTTGGGTGATAATTCTCTGATGGTTTGTCACAACATGCAACCCTTTCCCATTACATATTTTATTCCGTGTTAATTATTTTTGGACATTTTTAGACATTAGTTTGATTAAGGTTAGGCAAAGGGTTCAAGTTAAGCAGGCGGTAAGGTTATAGGTACAGTGTGTTGGATTTAGTGGCATCTAGTGGTGTGGTTGCAGATTGCAACCAACTGAGTACCCCTACGCTCATTCCTCCTTTTCTAAGACTGCGGTTATGTGAGCCGGTGAGTGCAAAACCGTGGTAACGCCGTTCACCTCGCTCAGAGGTTATCCTTACCATAATAACACTACTTAAGGAGCAACGGAAGTCAGAAGGCGGCTGGCGGTACCACGGTTTTACACTCTGCAGCTTATGTTACCGCAGTTTCACAAGTGCGTCGGTGAACTACGGTGGCCTTCAAGTAACGTAAAAACATAAAAGGCTCTCTCTAGAGCCAGTGTTTGGTTTGTGCGTTCTGGGCTACTGTAGAAACATGGCGGAGCAACATGGTGGACTCCTTGAAAAGGACCCGCTCCCTCTGTAGATATGAAGGGCTCATTCTAAACTAACAAAAACATGACTCTTAGTTTCAGGTGATTATACACTAATGAAAACATAGTTATTAATATTATATTCCATTTTTTCACACTGTTCATTTGAGGTAAGCCTCCAGGAAATGAATGCATTTAAGTACAAGGTCCTTCGCAGCATACTATAGTACTAGTTGTGCATATATGTGAATGTATATTTGAATAAATGCTGTTGGTCTACAACAGAAGGACATTGCTCAGGGCTGCACAGCTGAAAGCCAGCCGAGACTCGTGAGGCATCTCTGCCGTGCCCTGTGTAAAGGACACTACTGTGTGTGAATGTGTTGGTGGTAATGATAATGAGAATGATGATGGCGATGATGACAACTGTAGTCCTGTAAAATGTTAAACATTCCTCGGAGAGATGAATAGAGGCAAAACATTTGTTTGACTTCCTACACACATTATACATGTAGAGGTCCTACACACCCACGCAGCTATTTTTGAATTGTTGTTGTTGATTGCACCTCTAGTCCATCCAATAAATCTGGCTAATGTCCCAAAACTCTATGGACTAGTAATAATTATTACAGGGTAGGTTGTCCCGCCCAACAGGTGCAAGAAAACTAACAGGAGAGTAAGGGAGAAGTCAATCAAGTGCAGTTTGTACACATGGTGCCTTCAAATGCGGCTGTGTTTATCGCGTTCACGAGAAGAGTCCATACGAACGCCCCCCTCTTGTGGTATTCACGACCTCGAAAGTGGAAAGTTTCTGAAAGCTTTACGACTTGTGACGTGTTTGTTGACGTTGTCAGAAATGGCGGAGGCCAAGGAAGTTAGATATAATAAGTTCATATATTGTAATTTTAGTCGTATGTTGTAATTCTTCATAATTTTATAATAGAACATTTTGATATTCTCAACAGCCTCATCTTTTTTCTCTGTCATTATTCCTTCCAGACGGCTTCTAGACGCCGATAGTAACATTAATATTGCTGTTGCTTAGCAGCGGTGTTCTCATGACTTAACCACTTGAACGCCAAGCATATTGTGTACACGTCTTCCCATGTTGTAAACACGAGCTCACGAGTTTCATTTGAAGGCACTCACACTCCTGGGAAGAGGTCTAATTAGTCGACATAAGTGAAATCACATGTTTGGTTGGACTATTGGTGTATGGAGGCTTTGGTTAAGTGTTTTCATACTGCTTCTGTCTTCTCTTCTCACACTGTCTAAACCACAGGTTTATGACCTATGACATATCCAAGCTCTCAGCAGAATCTGCAGTCACCCCCACTGCAAAGGTCTCAGCGATTTGAATGTGTAACACTAGAATGACTCAGTAGTTTGCCGCCACTGAAGCCATCAGATGTAATCCAGCATTCAAGTCAAGGAGCTTTAAATAATGAAGCAACACATATTACATATCAGACTGTTCAGCTACTCTGGCTGACACAGCAAGTACAGTTTAGTAGAGGTTGTTGTCTTTGTCATGCATGCACACACACATCCCTACACACAGCCACACAAGCTTTGTTTAAACTGGACGCAAAAAGGGAATTCAGAAGGGGGGGCAATACAACATACAAAGTTAATGACGCGAGCGGGCATGAAATAATGCAAGTTTGCTTTAGATGGTGCAAATTGTGCATCTGTGTGCTTTAAATGTTTTGAAGTAACTTCAGCAAATCATTTGTGTTCATCCTGAAGAAATAAATTTACAGAGACAACAGGAGTGTGTATGAGTGTCCCATGTGTGTGTGTAGAGTTTGGGGGTTGGGGAGTTTGTGTGTGGTCATGCGTGTGTTTGAGTTTCACAGAGCAGCGTGTGTGTGTCAGCTGCTGGTGGTGTCAGCTCTATTTTTAGCGTTTGAACTCTGTTGTCCAGCCGCTTTCCCAAAGGATCATGGGACTGAAGACAGAAGCAGACACCGTCAACAAAAATAAGAATAATGATGCTGCTTTTACTGACATGTCCTGGGATAAATATAACTGCTGACAATCAAACTCTGATATCAAATATCAAATAAAAAATAAAAAAGTTGGTGTCCAGGCACAACTGTAAAGTATTATTGAAGGAATTTTAGAATCAGAATAAAAACTGCAAATTCCATGGTAAGAAGGTGATAATTAGCAAGTAACGTATTTGAAATTTCTTTGAAATTACTACCAAATTACCCTAATATTTACCTCAAAATTTAACAAAAATGACTACAACATTATTTAATGATTACATTCTGCCATTTCCCAATAAGCAATAATAAATAGCTAGTAATTTATTTAATACATTTCCAGGAAAGTAATACAAAGTTAATTGATAGGCATTATTACAACTTTATTTTATTTCCATGTCTGCTGGTATGCTCTGCAAGCAATTGAAACAGTGACCACACACTACCTGTGTGAGTTGTTGTTTGTGAGTGTTTGTTGTGTGTGATTTTGTTTCCCCTTTCTTTGAATTCTGGCCATACCCCTACCATGCCTATGTGCCACCTTATGTTCTCCTTCAATTTACTTGAGATTTATTTGTTTATTAAAATAAAAGAGGCATTTGTTAAAGCAGCAGTGGGTAGAAATGGAAAGTGGAAATGGAAAGTTTGACCCGGCAGCCATGTTGAGATGAGTTGAAGAAATACCAAGCACCGCCCACCAGCTGGAGCACAACCAATAGGAACACTCAACAGGAACACACTCTCTCTCTCTCTCTCTCTCTCTCTGAAATGGCCTGTGATTGGCCAAAGTCTCCCGTCACTGGGTAGATTTTTTAAAGCCTGAAAACAGAGCCATGAGGAGCTGCAGTTATTTCTCAGAACACTTGAATTACAATATGCTGAAAGGTTATTACAGAGTTTTTGCCCAATGATGCCAAAAACGTTCTTCCTACTGAAGCTTTAAGATTTAAAAGGCATTTATTTATTAAAATTGAGGCAATTTTTTAATTAAGAAATGTTTCAATTACATACAGATTAAGTAAATTTGATTTATTTTGTGTGGTTCGGAAAAAGGCCAACCTGGCACCCCTTCCTGGCTGCAGGGGTCATATAGCTCCAGTACCGTATGCTACTGTCCACGAATAATTTTTGATGTACAACTGAGTATGTTCCTCATCATCAGATAGTCTTTCTGTCCTTTGTGGCTCTGGGAATCCAGGACTCACCAGGCCCCCTTCCAGGACCATGACTTTGCTTGTTCCAATGCCAAATGCCCATGTGGTCCGGGTCAGATCCCTGAATAGACAAGGGCTCAGTTTGAAAAAAGTGGGATGCAGACACTCCACAAAAAAATGACTTTACTTCTAAAGGTTATTTAGAGTCATATGTTAAAACTGTTACCAGAAATGATGGAGGGGCTTTTCCCTTCCACAGATGATGTGAAATGACCTGATATGAGCAGTCATCCTGGAGTTTCCCAGTTGAAGATCATCAGCACAGCAGAGAAAATGAGCTACCTATGAGTTGCAATACCTGACCTGTAGCCTAATAAAAGCCTCTTAAATTAGCATCCAGATACCGACACGGCTGGGAAAATACTTATCACACACAGACACAGGGAAGTCTGAGAATATCAACAGCACATACTGTAGCAGCCAAACCCTACTCAGCCATGCCATCATTCTATTTTGGGAATAATGCGATATAAAAATATATAAATATCCGCAGTAAGTTCCCCAACCATGCATTAGAAAAAGCTAATTAACCCACGTTATACACAGCAGATCTCTATGTGATTGTGTTGTCTGGATTCTTTAAAATATGACAGAACGAGTGAGTCAGAGATCGTTTTCACACATTAATTTGATTTTAAAGCCCGTTCCTCCCCCTCCTTTTCACAATGAGATATTATCACTGACATTCATCCTGCCTTGATTTACATGTCAGTGCATATCTTGTACAAAAATGACATTTATAGAGACGCAAATGTCATCTTTACTCATTCACCACATCCCAAGGGTGGGGTATTTGGGGTAGTGTGAGGGCCCTCAGTGTCAGGAGCCAAGCAGTGTGGATGACATGACGGGAAAATGTCTGAGGATCCTTTTTTAACCACCGGACACGAGAAACTAAGATAACACAGACAACATTACAAAGACGCCTCTATGTGAATCTGTGTTAAGGTGAATAAACAGCTGGTGGTATATTAGATCTGGCAGCTGTAGGATGTGATAATAGTGGCAGTATAATAGTGATAGCGAGAGAATGCAGAGTGATAAATGGTGAAAATCCTCTGATGTTTTAATATAATTTAAATAGTGTGTAAAGGTGAAGGGTGTTCAGCTGGTTTCATCCTTCACAGACGCCGAATGCAAGTTGCCCGGCAACCAACCAAACACGCATACACACATGCCAATGAGTTGAGCTGTCGCACAAGAGTGACAGACGAAAGTAAAGGAGAGGAAGACAGAGAGATAGACACAGCCAGTATGAGTGTGTGTGTGTGTGTGTGTGTGGTGATTGCATGCAAGCGTGTAACATGGAAACCAGAATATCTTTACAGACATATTTTACGGGGAAGCAGATCTATTTTAGGTCTATCTCAGTAGAGATATGATATCATGAGCCAGCGACAACACAATGTGCCAACAATTTGCCATCAAATCAAACCATGTGACTCATGAATCATACTAGATAGAAAAGGCCACTTCCTGTTCTATCACAGTCCAGTTGCCCCGGACTTCTGTCAGTAAAATGAGCGCTGTTTCACGAGAGGACAATGAACAACTTAACATTCAGTACAAGTAATGATCCCGTGACGTTATCAGACATTCACAGGATGCTGCCTATGGTAATAGGGATGAGGATAGGATCACTGTGTGAATATCAGGGACAAAGCCAACAATCTGCTCTTTCATTGGGCACTCTGTGTACATCTGTTAGTTTGCTTAAATTTAAAAAAGGTTTCAGTATTGTTGGGAAAGCTCCAGAGCTGACACAGCGCTGTTTTTTTTCTTTCAAATTTGATTTCTCATTCTTTCATAAGTTCAGGAGCAGTTTCCTAATTTCTATTATTAGTAATTAATAGTATATCTTAGTCCTATTATTCTCCAAGATGGGGTGCTATAAACGTGTGGCCATGCATAGACTTCTTTACCTAATGAGCATACCCATGGATTTAATTTATACAGTATTTCACAAAGACTGTTATCATGTAAATACAATTTGCTATTCTTCTTCTTCTTCTTCTTCTTCTTCTTCTTCTTCTTCTTCTTCTTCTTCTTCTTCTTCTTCTTCTTCTTCTTCTTCTTATTATTATTATTATTATTATTATTATTATTGGTAGTAGTAGTGGTAGTATTAGTAGTATTTATATCCTCCTAAAATCCATAGTGGAGAACAAACTCAGCTCAATAATAAAATGAGGGTTTGTAAGTAGAGCAGATTGATGAACATGCAGAAAATATCATACTGTATGTAAATGTGCATATATAGGCTACATCTTCAAATCAAATTGCATAAACGGAACAGAGATCACCTAAAATATGTTAAACTAGACAAGGCCTGTGGCCTGTGCAACCTGGAATAGCTTCGGGCCTGAAAAGTTTTGACATTGTAGCTTATTCCACTTGTCTCAGTCTCACGCAATGTAATGATATTAAATCTCTATATGGTTTTATCAAACTATAGGCTTTACCCTCAACATGTGAGTAGATATTTTCATTAATTACTGAGTATGTTATATTTACAGTTAGCTACAGTATGGGAGTTCAGTTTGAATTCTGTTTGTGTTTTGACAGACACAAGAGGGAGCAAGAGGACAAATGGACAACATGAGCTGCTGTGTGGCTCTCTGCCTTATTCAGTGCAGTTCCAATCAGAAGGGATCAATGAAGATATGTGATAATAAACTGAGCCTTCAGTTTGGAGATTCCTGAAGTGATAGATTGAGAGACAAATATGTACAATGACAATATGTTGTGGTTTAATTTCCATATATTGGATCTTGATGCACTGTTGTCTTACCTGGGCTGAGGTTAACTGAAGAGACTATTCTGCATGTGTAGGCCTAGTCCTGTGAGATAGCTCTTGTTCCCATCATTCCTTCTATTAGTCTTATGGGTGGAAACAGTTCAAGCTCATTTTACAAAGGCGTTTAATAAATGATAATGCCATCAGGCATTTAATAACACCACCAGGCATTTAATAGATAATAATGATAACACCACCAGACATTTAATTAATAATAATAATAACGCCACCAGGCGTTTGATAAATAGTAATAGGCTAATAACGCTATCAGGCGTCTAATAAATGCCAGGCTTTTAACAAATAATAATAATAACGGCACCAGGCGTTTAATTAATAATAATAATAATAATAATAATAATAATAATGATAATAATAATAATAATAATAATAATAATAATAATAATAATAATAATAATAATGCCACCATGCATTTGATAACACCATCAGGCGTTTTATTATTATTAATAATAATAATAATAATAATAATAATAATAATAATAATAATAATGCCACCATGCATTTGATAACACCATCAGGCGTTTAATAAATAATGATTATTATTATTGTGATTATAATAATAATCACAATAATA
>CAKAKR010048436.1:0-10194 GCA_916700685.1 Adelosebastes latens | reverse complement strand
TTTTTTTCGGACATTTTTTTAGATCTTTTTTTTCGGACATTTTTTCAGACATTTTTTTCAGACATTTTTCAGATCTTTTTTTTCAGACATTTTTCAGATCTTTTTTTTTCGGACATTTTATCAGACATTTTTCAGATCTTTTATCAGATCTTTTTTTTCGGACATTTTTTCGGACATTTTTTCAGACATTTTTTTCAGATCTTTTTTTTCAGTCTTTTTTTGGACATTTTTTCAGACATTTTTCAGATCTTTTTTCAGATCTTTTTTGAGATATTGTTTTTTGGACATTTTTTCGGACTTTTTTTTCAGACATTTTTCAGATATTTTTTTTCGATAATTTTTTTCGGACATTTTTTCAGACTTTTTTTTCTGACATTTTTTTAGATCTTTTTTTTCGGACATTTTTTTTAGATTTTTTTTTTTCGGACATTTTTTCAGACTTTTTAAAAAAAAAAAAAAATTGTAACTACTACTTTCACTTTCGCTGTTTGCAGACTCGTGATGTGTCCAGCATAAATCAGATCACGGTTGCTCACAGAATGATGGAAAAAGGCCAATTATTGCCTGAGTTCTTTGTTAAAACAACAATAGTTTGTTCTGCTGCCCCCCCAGTATTCTGGGACCTGTAGTATTAAACCACATTTTGTGTTGCCATCAGTAAATAGGGTGTCGCCAAATAAACCAGGACTGAAATTTTACAGATTGCCACTTTAAGTTAAGCAGTGAAGATATCAAGTGAATGTACAGTAGAGCTACAGTTTGTGCTGCATCTCCTCAAGAATAACAGAAGTTTCCTATGTCTTGCTTTGAAGAGAGAATAGATGGATACAACAGCTTCCCCGTCAGAAAGGGCTGTCTGACAGCGAGGTAAAGTGGTGAAAACATTCTAAATATAGCGTACACTTAAACTGATATACATGTTTTTAGGTGTCTAAAGTGCGTTTAGCTGTTGCCCCCGTCCACAGCAGTACATTACTTTACTCCCGTAACATCTACTGTAGATAATACACCGACTATGGAGAAGTAGCTCAAACAACCACACTGAGAAACACCTGAACTATCCATTTAATGTTCTGGATGCTTTCAGTTAACAGCCAAAGCTTCTTTATAGTTCATCCGAAGCTCCAACAGGTTGTTTAGGTCATGACTTACTTTTTCTGCCTCTATGTGGAGGATGTCTTTCGCCTCGGGGTTCTCCTCCCACAGCGGGGGTCCCGACGGGTCCTTCAGGAACGCCACCATGGACTGAAAAGATAGAGAAGCCAGTGAGTCTGAACACTTTTTAGATCATGCAGCAACTTGTCGCTGGCGCCAAAACGCTCGCCACGGAGTGACTGGTGATGATTGAGTAGAGGCGGCGCTGCAGACTGTGCCAGATGGACGCTCATACAGGACCGACGTGTCCGTCCATCCAGGAGCTGTTTCAGTATCTTTAAGTGTCTGGTAATGGGCTTGGTGAAGCTCCCTGTAAATATAATGAACCATATGTCTGCGCAGGCAACAGCAGGAAATACTTCATCCGGCAGCGCCACGACGATGACAGAGTGGACACGGGAGGAATATCTAGTGATTATCAGGATTACTCTGATGATGGTTTAAACTGAGATTTTTGGTGTTTTATTGTTTCCATCTGCCAAAAGAAGAAATACGAGCGACGCACCAGCAAGCAGAATAATAAAACCACAACAAGAGGAGTTATAACTCCCAGATCTCCTAATGATGAGTTCCTCATAAACTCAACAGAAGACGTCAGTTCTACATCTTTCAGAGAATCTTAATTAGGGATGAACAGTTTATCATTTTTATATCTAAATCACTATTTGATGTTCAAGTATTTCAAATCACAAAACCCAGAAGCGACTTTTCAGACCTTTATAGCAACTTTACTTCTAAAAAGTGACAAATTTAGTGACTTATAAATATATTAAATTGTAATTCATTCTCATGCTGCTCAGCCTCTCAGCCAACACAACCACTAAGCTTTATGCAAATGATGCATGATGACATCACCAATATGCAAATCAGGGCTGGGACGATTCACTTATCTCCTGATTCAATATGTATTGCGATTCGATATTGTGATTTATTGTGATTTTTATTAACTTTTTAACCACTAGACCATGAAGGGAAAAAGTTGAATCAGACACTTCTAGGGACTTTTACTTTGTAAAATCTCTAAATGAATCCAGTAAAAATATTTGATTTTCAGCATGTATGTAGTCAGAGATGTCCTGAAGTCAAATATATCAGTTATTGTCAGCAATTATTTATTATCCAGCAACCCAGAAATCAAAGAATAAAGACATTTCCCTCACAGATTAGTGGGATTTCTTTTTAATTTATAATGTTTTATACTTCTGGTGAATATAATCCATCAATCTTATTTCCATAGATGTATTTTGTAAATACAGTTCCCCTTGTTAACATCTTATTTTGAAAAGCGGACGTAGTCCCATGTGTCTACTTCCTCTAACTTCTCCAAGGTGGTCTCTAGCTCTCCCGTCAGCTCCGTTCTCTGTATCCATCCATGGTCAGCTCCATCGGGGCCGTTTCAATGCAGAGAACACAAATGTCAGTATCTGGGTGCTCTACAGTCGTAGCGTCGGCCCATTTGACCACGGAGACGAAAGCGACGGCCGCACGTTACGTTACCGCCGTACGATAATGTTTCCTGTCCATGACAGAGTTAGCATGCAGCTTTAGCTCTGCTCTGTCTAGCTCTGCTTTTCCTGTCAATGTGTGAAACCCAAAGTGTTTCCATCCTTTACTGGATGTGTAGTGTTTACCACGCTGGATTTAACATGGGAGGGTGCAGGTCGTATCCACGACAACCCTCCAACCTTTTCTACTAACTTATTCTGACTTTTGCAGACATTTTTCAAGCATTTTTCTGACGTTTTTTTCAGAAATATTTCAGACATTTTTCAGACTTTTATTCAGACATATATTGGCCTTTTTCGGACATACAATATTTCGGACTTTTGTTTGAATATATTTCTGTCATTTATAGGCCTTTTCTTTTTTTTTTCTTTTTTGAGCCATATTTCGGACATACTTTGGCATTTTACCGACATTTTTCAGCCTTTTTTTAGATTTTTTTCGGACATATTTCGGCTTTTTTCAGACTTTTTTCAGACATATTTTGACACTTTTTTAGAAGTTAGCGTGCAGCTTTAGCTCTGCTCTGTCTAGCTCTGCTTTTTCTGTCAATGTGTGAAACCCAAAGTGTTTCCATCCTTTACTGGATGTGTAGTGTTTACCACGCTGGATTTAACATGGGAGGGTGCAGGTCGTATCCACGACGACCCTCCAACGTTTTAGACTCTCTGAGGTTTGTTTTGGTTGACGGATACGGAACGGATATGACGTCACGTTACTCAGACTACCACAATAAAAGCGGTAACTTCCTTCTACCTCCATAGAGACTCAAATGAAGCAGATATATCGATTCTGGCATTAAAAAATCGCGGTACCAACCGATCGAGGCAGCGGTAGATGAGCAACTCCCGTGTTCTGAGAGGTAAAATTACTGTTTTTGTGAATGGAGTCTGGTCTGGTCTGAAAGACTGCGATATAACGGCTTCATTCCCCGTCAAAGGGCTGTCTGATAGTTTTTCTCTTGTTCACCATGCCGGTAAATATGAATTAATCATAGTTTGCTACTCGTGGTTTCTGTAAAATGAACTGAATGATTGAATTGTGGAAAATCTAACGATGTAAAGCATCATATCCAAACTGACCTAAGTTAAACTGAGACCTGCGTTTATTCCAAACGGTGAGTAAAATGGGATTCTGTGTCTAATTGGAGCTCAGCTTTTTAATTGAAGTTTTACAACATACCATAAATACAGGCCTGGAGATAACTTTTTGAAACTAATCAGAATTTAAATTACTATTGCAATATTAGTCAGAGAAATCACATTCATATATTTCCCTAAATTGGTCATTCACAATCTTAATGAAACAGGCAGCTCTTATCAGACTAAATGAACACATTAAATGGACACTGAGCTGCACAGGAAACTATAATACAATAATTAATATTGAGTCGTAAATACTGGACAGATTTGAGCGCTCACCTTGGAGGTGGCGGGCCGGTTGTACTCGGTGTGGAACGTCCCGTCTCTGAAACACACAACAGCAGACACACACACACACACAGCTCAACACACAGCAGCAGTAAACGCTCGATGAACAACACGACTCTTAACACTGTGAAACTTTCCAGAGAGCACCGAGGTGTGGAGACATGTCTGACAGCCAGCTGAGTTTCTGGTTAACTCACTTGTAGTGCAGCAGCTCTGCTCCTCCGGGTTTGGAGCTCGGGTCCACCTTCACCTTCTTACACAGCTTACGGCCCTCCGAGTCTCTGAGATGATAAAAAGAGAAAGAAAATAAAGAAGGAACGGTCACATGTTGGAATAATCTAAAACAAACGATTCATACAATCACGTTGCATTCACAGAGCAAAGTGTGATATGAAATACACTTCTTATTATATATTATATTATATATTATATGATGAGATGGGCTCAGCATCCCAGAATGATTAAATTGGACAAACTTCAGAGGGTTACAGCGTTAATTTCATTTAACATAATTATTTTTTTTATTTTAATTAAACATAATTAACTATGACGAATCATGTTAGTAAACAACCTATTTTTTGTTTTTTACATTTATTTATTTATTTTATGCATTTAACAGATTATACATATAACACAGAACATTCCCCCAAACTGAACATATGACAGTGTAAAAAATAATAATAATAATAATGATAAAAAACTACTTGAAAATAAATAGCTAAACAAAGTTAAAAAGGATATATATTTACAATGAAAATATAATTAAATTAATGAATAAATACAAATAAATAAATAAAAATACAAAATATATAAATATATATATATACAAATTAAATAAATAAAAATACAAAAATATATATATATATAAAAATTAAATTAATTAATTAAATTACATTAAGAATATGGTCCAATCCCATGTTGATAAGAGTATTAAATACTTGACAAATCTCCCTTTAAGGTACATTTTGAACAGATACAAAATGTGTTATTAGTAGTCACGATTAACTATAGACAATCATGCCATTAATCGCGATTAAATATTTGAATCGACTGACAGCCCCGACAAAAACTATTTCAAATTTTAAACCTTATACACAATGATTAGTTACCACTGAAATCACTGAAAACTGCCTGTTACATTCCTTATACTGCTAACATTATTTATAGTCATTATTTATGTCCTTAACTCTGTGTATATAATATGCTTTGCCAACATGTTTTGGGGTCACAATGTCTTTCCAATAAAGCTTCAACGGAGGAGAGACGATGCTGCATGAAGACATAACTTCATTAACATTTCATGAATCTAATCTCATGTATATAAACAAGACTCCCGTATGCATACACAGAGAAACATACATCTGCGATGGGAATGCAATGCTGATTAAAACCTGAACAGCATGTCAGCTTGCACATATTATCTGTCCTATAGAGGCTCTTATTGAGAGAAAGGTTCCATAGTTGGAGAGGAAATAAATATGCATGGAGCCACCTACACATACTTCACACTTGCTTCAGTGAGGCATTAATAGCAGCAGCATGACGTACTCGTTCTCTCCCGTAATAAAGAGCAGGAATACATGCATTCATTTAGAGATGGGGGGGGGAGATGTTTGCTGGAGAGAAAAAGGGCCTGATGCTAATAAATTCAAAGAGGTGGAATTCAATTATGGCCGCAAGACCCACAGAGAGACAAATATTTGTTCAGAGCAGCTCTGCGTTATACGAGGAGGAGGAGGAGGAGGAGGAGGAACGACGGTGTGTGTGTGTTGACAGACGGTAGTTCAGGTAATGATTCAGGTGAGCTTATAGTGCCGTATTTCTGCTGCTGACTCATGAAGGACAGATGGCAACCGGTCGGGGCACACCAGGACCAGATGTGACCTCGACACGGATCTGGAGATGGAGAGCTCAGTCATCCGAGTCAAAACCAGTCTGCTACTCCTGGAAACAAGTGACAAAGGCTGGTCCTCAATGAGGCTGACCACGATGCTTCCACCGTTGCCATGGTAATCAAATCAGTATTCAAATGCAACGTTTTTTTAATTATTATTATTAGGGCTGTCGATCGATTAAAATATTTAATTGCAAATTAATCGCACATTTTTGTATCTGTTCAAAATGTACCTTAAAGGGAGATTTGTCAAGTATTTAATCCTCTTATCAACATGGGAGTGGACAAATATGCTGTTTTATGCAAAATATATGTATATATGTATTATTGTAAATCAATTAACAACACAAAACAATGATAGATATTGTCCAGAAACCCTCACAGGTACTGCATTTAGCATAAAACAATATGCTCAGATCATAACATGGTAAACTCCAGCGTGTCGTTTGTAAAACATCTATAAATATTACACAGATAGATGGACCAGAAACCAGTTATTAACCATTAACAAACTATTAACTATCTATCTAAATAATGTTTCTAGATTCTTTATAAAGTATTTATTAACCTTTTAACAAGATATTGTAATTGCAACTTTATAATATTCAACCAAATAATGTTTATAGACGGATTCTTAAAGGTTTACAAATCATTTGGTAAAAATTTAGAAATACTTAATAAAGTATATATACTGTTATAATGTGTGCAGCATTACTAATAATAATTATGTTTATTATAAAGTGTTACCGCTTTAACTCTTATTATTTACATGTTTTTTTTGTCTGATTTTGCTTTTATTTGAATCTACTCACAATGACTGCTGCAAACTTCATTGTATTGTACAGTGCAATAACAACAAAGAAATGTTCATCTTACTCATTTAAATGTCTCAGACACCAACTTTTCATATTGTATACTGTATATCACTGTGCAACTGTTTTAGGTGAATTGAATCTCTTTGTTTTATCGCGTTTGCATGATTTTATCTTGCATTTTGTTGTGTAATTGCTTTTGACTTGTCTGTCACTCGACGTCACTGTAAATGAGGGCAACCTCAGTGAATTTTCAAGTTTAAATAAAGGTTAATAATAATATTAGACAGATGTGAAAATGCAGTGAAATCTGCTGCTGCCTCTTAGTCGACTAATCAGTCGTTTTGGTCTTACTAGACTAAGATTTCTATAGTCAATTAGTCGTTTTTTATGCTTTTTTCAAGCTGAATAACTTATTTCTATTCTATTTAAGAAACTTATGAGCACATCTCTGGTAAACACCAGATTTAAAGTGGTGCTTTAGTGTGATTCTTTGTGGAGAAACTCAGTTTTACAGATCTGTCGATTAAACAACTAATCGATTAGTTTAATTTCTTTGGTTGACGACATCCCTAGAAGTCTTTTGCACCACATACTTCTAAGATAAAATGTCTCAGTAAACTGAGCTGAGCTGTACAGTGTAGTGCTGTAGTGAAATACCAGGTATTGTTCTTGTTAAATGGCACTTTTTAGAAGAATGTGACACACCTGGGTGTGGACCAGTACAACAATGGAAATGCTTTCAGCCTCTTATTCAATTGGCCATACATACACATGAAGATGACTCAGAGGGTTTCTGTGAATCAATCAATGAAACAGCAGAAACTTTTCAATCCCAGAACAAATGGAAGCCCAGAGAAGTTCAGAATGAGTCACTGACTAAGTGTTCAGTACAGAAAGAACAAAGGCCACGAATGGCAGTACATCAGAGAGAGGCCGGTCCACCGGATGCATTCATCCCCGAGGGAAACGGCAGGCGGTGCGTCAGCGCCCAAACGCTCTGACTCCGACCTCTCTGACTGTGAAGTAAGGCGGTCTGAACGGAGGCGTTATGCGGTGCTGACAAACAGATGAGGGGAGGAAACACACTGTAACCGTTCAGTAGAGGCCAAGAGAAACTATTCAAATCAGGTGTTGGGATTAAGACACAGTGTTCAGAGAAGAGAACGCATTACTCATCACTAAAGTAGGAGTTCACTCTCTAAACTGGTCCACATTAACTATGTTTGTTTCAATGAAAAACAGTTTTTCTCTGAATAAAAACGACAACTTCTGACTCCTATGTCCTTTTTCTGTATCTAGCTCTCGCCCTGCTGATTTCAGTACAGATTTGTTGTTCGCAAGGTACCGTCCAGTCTACCGTCAAAATGTTCTTTATGCCGACTTTACACCAAACAACTTTTCAAGTGATTTCACTGTCGCAGATATATTTACAAAGTCAGAATAAAATTACAAGAACTTTGCAAGAATTGCGGCGCTCCCGTGATCTCGATCGTTTAGTGTTAGATGGTCATAAAACTCAGTCCAAGCTGTCTTCAATCAGTCTTTTCCTCGTCTTGATGTTCTGATAAAATCAAACAAGTTTAATATTATTGTAAGTTCGATGACGCGCACAAACAACCAATGGGAGCGCTCTCTCCAGCACTAAACAGGAAGCAGCAAACGGGGTAGAAAGTAAACATGGAGGAACCATGGATGTATTCAGAGAACTGGATCCAGCGTTGGAGGCAGGGCCCCGTTCATTCCTATGAGAGTGTCTCAGTGGCTCATGAAGCCTAAATGGCTCGACTTCCGTCTGGAAAAGTACCCGGATCTTGGCAGAGTAGCATCCGAGATGATTGGCGGAGTAGCGTCTGCTCGGTCGCATGACTTGGTCACGGGGTCCCAACGTCACGCCGTCGTCACGGCTTGGCGCTCCAGCCTCGGTCTGGGTCTCACTCACATGAACGGAGGAAGGGTAATAACTCTGGATTCAGCTATTAGTGCGTTTTACAACTTTTAGGACCTAATGATTTAAATCAGGACTATTAGAGTGTTCGTACTGGGGAGTTGATTCACCTAAAAAAAAATGATCCTCTGAGTTACAGACGTCTCTTTCCCTAATATAAGTCTATGGGGGAAAGTATTTTTGGGCCCATTTGCATCACATGACGGACACGGAAGTTGTAGTACCGCCGTCTGGCCACTACAAAAGTCCAGATCGACGACCGGCGCTCTTCCTGGGGGCTTGGGAGGAACTGTTGGAGTTGTGGAGTGAACTACAGTACCTCTTTGACGTGTCCTCTCTTTTGTACCACGATAGAGTGGAGAAGGAAAAAAGCTGCAGTGAGTATGCTATATGCTATAAATAGCTAGCTATCGACTGTCCCACACGGGGCTACTTGCAAGCCAACAATAGCTATTGGAATGTTTGCTATTAGCCTACGAGCTAACCGTACGTTTCAGCTGTAGATTGCTGGCTTCAATCATATAAATCTGGCTGCAGTACTCGCTCTATCTCTGTCTCTCACATATACACGTGTGTGTATCCATTTATATGATTGAAGGCAGCAATCTTCAATCTTCAATCTTTTCCTTATAAACTTCCACCAGGAGCAGGATGTGACATCATCTCTAAAGGAATCTAGTTGTAGTCTAGTAAATAATGACCCTGCAAGATCCCGTGTCTTTGCAAAATATTATAGTCTGTGACTAAAAACTCTGAGACTTCAGACACATTGTCTTTAGATGAAGGATTAGAGGGAGTCGGACTTCGGTCTTTCAAAAGTAATGTCAAAGTCTCCTAGTGTTGTATTTGGTTAGACGTACCAAACTTAAAAATACTTAACGCAACAAGGTGGTTGTGCGAGGTGCACCTTTGTGATGGGAGAATCATTCAAATAATAAAACGTTGGAGCCAGAACGTCACATTAGGCCAAAGTCAACCGAGTCCCTTTAGTAAAGGATTAATGATGGATTCATCATGCAAAGAGGATGAAGCCCTGCATGCCATTTAATTATTACTCTTCCAAAACACAAATCCTAATCCTCGCTGTGCTTGTTTGAGCTCCGCTGTTCCCATTGATCCGGACGACACCGTGTTTCCTACCACTGGTCTAAACGTCCAGAAGAATGGCAGCACACAGTACTTCCTGTATGAGATCATCCTTCCCCTCTGGTGGATCCCAGTTGGCCAACACTCAGGTTGCCTGTCATCTGTTCAAAGTGTGTCATCCTGGCCTTCGGTGGCCCTCGTCCTTGGCAGCGCCGGCCGTTCTCACGCTGTGATATGGACTCTACTCTCTCTCTCCCTCCGTCCGCCGTGAGCTCACAGCTGGAGCTCCGATTTGGAACCGGCCCATTTGAGATGGTGGTGAAATATGCCAAATAGCACAATGCTCCTCTACAGAGCCTGGCACCG